>JAOYRR010000464.1:0-104858 GCA_038994665.1 Podotricha telesiphe
CCGTTCTCCACAATCCGCCCGAATTCCAGACACTGCATGTCGAGTGGGGGAACTCAACGCCGCTCTTTTTCTTTGGCCTACTAGCCGAGAAATCAAAATAATTTGAATATGATTATATTCAAATTCGATTCGGGAAGCGAACCCACAATCAATTGCGTTTACAGTAAGACGCTATCCTACTACGCCACAATGGCCTCAACTAATTTAAATAAACTTTTGATAGTAAAATATGTATATTTTAATTCTTCTTTCTGTTCAGAACTCTACACTAAGCAAAGACGGTTTAGTACTTATTTACATACATAGATATAACTAAATAAACTGTAATATATATAGAACTTTAGAACATTTATTTCTTTACGAATGAGTATTTATTTATGTACTCTATATATGAGAGTTGGTCTTAACCTTGTCAGTATCCACTAAATCAATAATTTTTTAAGTACTTTTTTTTAAAATAACATCATAATATAGGTATTGTCATACTAAGACCAAGAAAACCTTTATATTTTAAAATACAAAATTACACACTGACGCATAATTTACTGACAGCCATTTGAACAGGCATTGAGTTCATATTTATAGTATAAATACATTGCATGCAACTGCATAATGTGTTTACCATAATTGCACTAATAAATATATACCCAACACCACAATGACTTCAATAAAGAGAATAAAAAGGGATATAACACTCCGTGTTCCACTTTTCCATCCACATAACACATAATGTTTGAAATCGAAATCAAAACACTATGAGAATATTCTTAAAACATTCTTGTCGAACCCACGACAACTGATAAACTAAGACAAAATGATTAAACAAAACAAGTCAAAACGCAATATTCTCGTAATACTCACTCAATCTCCGGATGAATTTTCAAAATGCCGTGCGAATAGAGAAGGTTTGTCAATTTGAACGCATTCGGCTCCGTCATATTGAATTTTTGCATGAAATCGTTCATACAAAGAAGCGGCATTTGCGAACAAAAGTATAAAGTCCGACGAAATATGGAAAGGCACTGCGAATTTTAGGATTTTAGTGAGAGAAGCCAGTCACTCCGTTCTCCGCCTTCGACTCTTTCGAAACATTATAGGTGACGGTACTTTAAGCTACATCTACGCTTTGTCTTGTTCCGGTAGCGGATCGTACCTCCGAGCGGGAATCGAGCCCACAACCAATAGCGATACGGACGCTGTCCCACTGCGCCTCGATGGCCTCAGTCGTATACACAAAATAAGTATAGTTTTTACAAAATAAATATAGCGTGAGACTCGAACCCACAACAATAACAAAAATAATTCATAATAATATCAGGTTTTTTCGTTACTGTACTTACAACTCATTTTGAAAAAAACATATTTTTATATATACTGCAAAAAAGAAGTTACGTTCAGTTTTTTACTAATTTCTCTGTGAAAAATTTCTAGAAATTAAAAAATGTCAACAATCTCATTCACCCATTCCTATCTCCAGTTATATTTGTATAAGCAGAGCGCTCTCAAAGTACAATTTATCTAGAATGATCAATGAATCTTATTATGTTGGCAGAACCAACCTCTCTCTTCCTCCCGCTAAGCGCCGCAATCCTGGCGTCGGTCGGGGCGCGTGTTTTGTCGTTATCTGAACACGTCGTGCAACAGTGTTGCACGTCAGACGGAACACGCAACACGCCGAAACACGCAGCGTGTTGTTGCGTGTTGCAATATCTATGTGTTGAGAATATGTATTTTTACAGCAGTAACTGGATAAAATAGAGAGATAACCTAGAGTCAAGACACTCCATTCTCCACTTTGTGACTGACGTCGAAGCATTCCGTGTTGAGGGGCGGAGAAATGGTATCTAACCCTCAGTCGGCGAGAGAGCGAGCTAAGGTATTTAAAAAAAGGAAGTCGCAAGTTTTTATTTCTTTAATAGAGAGGATGAGGCCTCCGTGGAGCAGTGGGACGGCGTCTGACTGCGTAATGACTTATACTTTAGACTTCCAGTTTAAAATGTATTAATGAAAAAGACATACTCACTGGCAAGTAAGCATCCCATTTTCTTCTAAGTCGAACTTCTTGCACGGACACACGACTTGGTTGCCATTTTTTGATACCGATTCTTCAGCTGGCCCTATTATATTTATTTGTTGAAATTGGCGAAAATATATAAATACTTTCTAGAGATGAAAATTAATAGATATTGAGAAATAATGTACAGCCTCGACCAAAAGTATTGACCAATCCTGATATCAATTTATTGAGGACTAGTAAATTGAATCAACTTTAACATTTATAATTTTAATTACTTTATTAATATAATGAAACAAATAAACAACGACAAAAAGTTTTTATTAATAATTA
Source organism: Podotricha telesiphe (assembly GCA_038994665.1). Taxonomy (NCBI): domain Eukaryota; kingdom Metazoa; phylum Arthropoda; class Insecta; order Lepidoptera; family Nymphalidae; genus Podotricha; species Podotricha telesiphe. Next base: position 2,348 of record JAOYRR010000464.1, read on the forward strand.
AATAATAGAATTCTTGTAGGATGAACATCACTTGTATATGTATATAAAAATTTCGTTAGTTCCTAACTGAATGAGTGACAGAAAACTTGCAGGCGGAACTACTGTACATAGAACGGTGGGAGCGTTGTAAGTTCCTAGGGGGGTATAGGCCTCCCCTATTGAGGGAGGACTTCCTGAAATCCCCCGGGAACGAGAAACATCGCGATTGTCCGTTTACCATTGGCGTATTTCACGTATGGTGAAAGTCATTGAGATAGCGTTTAAGTGTAAATGCGGCTGAATAATTATAAATCAAATTATTTTCATTTCCCCACTCTGATAAGACGAAGCCTGCCGTTTAGTTTCGTCACTCAACAGGCAATGTCTTAATCGAGCGGAAGGCGGAGAACGCAGTGTCTTGGCACTAAGGTCCTTCCAACTTTTGTGGGAAACAACTAGTATTAAATAAATATAAACATTAATCAAGTGAGGATGGAGCCCTATAGTCTAAGTCGAATACTATAGTCAGCCAATGTGACGTTTTTTTTTAATAACTCACCTTTACAAAAAGCTCTACAATATCTCATTTTTTTATTACTAACTACTAATTATCCTTAAATTAATTCGTAGACTACGTTTAATAAAACTTCTTTATTCCAATTATTTTTCATATACTACTACTTACCAGATAAATCTATTTCATTGGACAGGAATGGTGCATTTTGAGATGGCTGAAAAATATGAACTGACTATTATATCATGTAAAAATTTCTTCATTATCAAAAAATATAAAACGAAATTGTGAATTTTTAAGTACATAAATTTAATATTAAATTCCTTTTACTTTGAATTGCGATACTTAACGCCGCGCTCTGTTTCACTAGAGCGAGGTTATGGAAATATTAAAAAATATAGATCATTCCCCCGAGTGGGAATGTAAACTTCAACCACAGCGTCACAATGACCTTTACAATTTCGCAATTTTGTAAATTACCATCGATTAATGACAAAGCCTGAATAAAATGATAGAAAAGGGAGCTCAGCCTATCGACGCCCTCGGCTGGACATAGGCCTCCCCCGAGGACCTCCACATCGGGCGTCCCGAGGGGGGGCTGCCGCTGAGCGTCGTCCGGCTCAGCCTACTGAAGTGGCAGGACGACGCTCATCAGAATTCATAATTTTATTTCCATATATATAGAAGTAATTTTAATACTAACAATAGCCTCATGACTGCCACCCAAATATTCCTTCATGTAACAACGAGTTGCCAGTTTATGGTAGGGTGTCTCGACCCACCCGACCTTCAAACTCTCTCGCAACGAACCCGCCAAGTGATCATCTTCTCCGGCATTTTGGTACCCCGGAGCTTGGTAGTCGGCTGGAGCATCTTGCCATAGCAATAGGATGAGATTAGAACCCGGTACCCTCGGCTAAGTTTACACCTCCACGCTTTCTTCCGCATATTTATTTATTTATGGTATGTATGTACATTAGTACAGTTACAGTATTAAGATTGAGATTGAAACGTTTAATATTTATAGTAAAATTTAGTAACTATTCTAATGTATGCTATGAAAAACACCTCATGTGAGAGAAATGAATAGAAAAATTATAAACATATCATTATAATAAGCTAATGAGAAAGAACATAAACACACAATGATCCAGTTTTCCAGCCAAAATGGAGACTTGACACAAATGAACGCCGCGCTTTGTTTTGGAAGCCAGAGCGGGGAAATTAGCGGGAATGGAACCCTTCAGGCCGCGGCTGTCCCCTCCCCCCGTGATGTAAATTATTAACGTATGCAATAATAAACCATTGATTCGATTTCACCCTACTTTAAGTTTCGCAATTATTTATTATTAATTATTCGTATTATTAAATTTTGTGTTGTTTATCTTTTCAAAATGTGAAATATAGAATTTATAGTACACTACCTACAAGTGACAAACTATGTGATTTATAATACAAACAGCCATACATCAATAATATAAATTATTATTTACTTATTATATATATATTTAGAAACCGTATAAAGATTTGAACACAGCGGGATTTGAACCCGTGCCTCTTAAAAATGCGTTCTACATCCGGCTACGTCGAAATTCTTTTACGCTTATATACGTTTTCTAAATAAACGATTTTCAATATCCTAAGTGTGTAAATAATACTTTAAAGAAGTTTTAAAAATATTTACTAATTACTTTCTATTTACTTAGCAATTAATTACTTGTACATATGTAATTAAAAAAAATGCAAAATTTTATATTTCTTAATTTTAAATTTTAATTATCTTAGTCATCCCGGCGATAATATCAAATTCACGCTATGATAATGTTATATAATAACTGGATCTGGACACGTGTGCATATTTTCAAACAAATCGGACAACAAAAAGTGGGGAAAATGCCAGTATTACAAAAAATAAAAAATCCATATCATACTTACCCTCATTGTAATAAAGACGGAGACTGACATCGTAAGAAGACGGTAGTTCATTCTGACAAGATTGCATTAAAACTATGTAAGCCCGTACCAAATGTATGGTCCTTTCCCTAACATTTTCATAAGAATATTTTATAGTGTGCGTTACATTATTACGATTTTTGGAGTGAACGTTCATGGTGACCCCATCGTCATTGTAAGAATATTCGAAAATGTGATATTCAACCAAATTTTCGATTTTACACTCCTCTTCGTAAAAACAAAGCGCTAATTGATAAAGCTGAAAATTACATAACAAAATAAAAAATATATAAAAATAACCTATTGACTAAGCTGTTTTCAAAATCAGTTCTTTTTTATCTAGTGAGTTGGATCGAAATAAGGCTAACACTATACACTATTGCGTTGAGTACAGTTCAAAATAATATATCATCATTAAAATAAATACTTCAACTTACATATTTTTTATCAAATGCCTCAAATGCTTGTGTCAAAGCCGTACTTAGAAAGTGAGCTACATCGTCTCGACACTTTTTTTTGAGAATTCTTAATTTTGCACCAGCGAAGGTTTCCACGGTATAACTGTCTTCAGGGAGGGCATTCTTCAAATAAGTTATTGTACTAATTGCCACAACCGTCAGCTGTTTCATAAATGTTACGGAACTTGTATAACATTCGGTAACTTGTTGTGGAAATAATTTCACCCATTCCTTTACTGTCTAAACAATATAAAAGCAGTAAAAATAAACTATTTTCTCTATTTCTAAAATGTAAATCAGTTTTAACTTACTTGGTTAGTTGGCGTCGCAGTGGCCGTCATTTTAAATGGAGGACAAAGTTATAATAAACATAACCAAAATTGGCGCCACAAATGTGTCATTTGATAATTGCAATTTTTTAATTTGTCAACGTTTATAATTAGAGTATGCCGTTTATAATAAGATTGAATATCACTGATATTCAATCTTGTAATTTTTTATATTTTTTTTAGTTTACGCTACTGCTAACTATATGCGGAATATGGAATAAATATTTTGAAATAAACTTAATATTGAAACCAATTTGCTATTATTATAACTTACAAATTTAAATATTTAGGAAAATATATTTAGTTGTTTAGTTGTTAATAGTTTATATAGTAGTAATGGTTTTATACTTTTCGTAATTTAAAGTGTATCAAATTCCTCTCTTTATCTGCTTATTATTCTTTATTTTATTAAAATCTATTTCCAATCCATCCACAATAAAAGTCCAACAAGCTTAGACACGTGAACAATTTTAAATTTATAAATACATTTTAAATAATTTTAATATTTATTAACGTATACGATATGATATTTAAAAGAACATTTATATATTTTTACATTCTTAATGTAAAACCTGTAACGCTATAAAAAAGAAAAGAAAAAGTCTTCCTTTTTTAATTTTGAGACACAATAAATGACATAACAACAAATATATCTTATGAAATTAGAAATTTGGAATTGTTTTAATTAAAGTTTATAAGTATTTAAAGTAAAATGTTATGTCCTGAAGGAGCGCAGTTGCAATCTGAAGTTGAATCAAAGGATGACAATAATTTTAGTAAGAATAGTAAAACGCCAGCAGAAGGAATGGGTAGCTCAGAAATAAATTCTTATAAAAATCCAAAGACCTGGAAAAAATCTATAACTAACTTTTTTCGAAATCAGCTTCGTTCAAGTAAGTCTAATGATGTAAGTATGGTTAAAACTTTAATTACTTTCACAAATAGTATTACTAAAATATGCCAAAGATAAATATAATATATTTCAGGGTGATCGAGCATCAGGAAGCAAAGACAATTTTGAAGAAAAAGAAATGACAACGGATCAAAAATGGCAGTCACTAGGCAAAGTTTTTAGACGCCAAAGTTTTGCCGAACACTGGCAAAAATCACAAAATCAACAAGGAGAGAGTTCATCTCCGAGTAAGCGTCATGGTGTACGAAAAGTTATTTCGAGCTACTTTGGAAAGTCTCAAAAGAACTCCTCTGAAAATGTAGACAAAGAAAATTAGTAATTTTCCTTGTAACTAATAAACATAAATTTTAATTAAAACCTCGATTTTTCAATATACTTTGTACAAAAAAAATGTAGCGCACTTGAAGTAAACCTTATCCAAGCTTAGCAAGTAATTTAGGCTATTAAAGATAGTTGGACTTGAACATAACGTATTTTATTTTTTTTAAGATTAATTAATATCTATTAGAGAATGTTGTGATTTTAATGCTTGCAACTCTCACACACCTATCACGCATTGACGTTTTTGACATAGGACAAAAAACGTCAGAATAAAGTTGCGTGACATTTCCGCAGGCCATCAAAGGATGAAATTATTTTTTGGCTTTTTGTTTAAAAAAGGTTTATGTTTACACATTTACTATAGTATTATTTAATGTTCGGCGCATAACAATTAGTTTTACATTAATCTTAGACGTCTGGATTCATGTGCGCTACCTTACTTGTGAATACGCCCTTGAAAACAGTGATACAAAAAGTCTAAAGTCAGCATAGCAACAACACTCTAGTTCATTTTATTACGATTTTGAGAATTACTGCGGTCTATAAATTGTTTTGGTGCCTTTTTGAGGTAAGTATTTAACATAATAATATCAAAAATCATATTTAAATTTGTCTAAAGTCTCGACTTCCTTATTTAAACATACCTTTGTGTATGTTATACCTCAATACGTATAAATTTCTATAGTTCTTATGACATATTTGTGCAAACATTCGATCCATTTATATATAATCCTGATTAAACCTTCATAATATTTACATATTGACTATCTAATATCACTATTTATTGTGTGTATTTAATATCTTTTGCCAGATGTTACTATAATAATTTATAAATAATAAATATTGCTGTTTATATCAGATAACATGTGCCACAGCTATGATCTTGTCTTATGTATTACCATTATACATTTTGACCTTTTACTCCAAAAGCTAACCTAAAAATTAAATATATATATAATTAAAAAAGAAATCCTACACATACATGTGTGAATAAACATATATGTTTGAAACTTTTGATAAATATCTTCTAAAAGAAATAATATTATATCAATTAATATGATTCGACTTGTTTTAGTAAATATAACATGGACATCATATTTTGATATATTCTGAATAAAATGTATATAAATGAATTAAGTATTCTATTCTTTTGTTTTGCAGATGAGTACTGAAGATATATGGAGGTTTAAACAAGAGAAAGTAAATATTTTAATCTGATAAATAGATTTAAGTATAGGTGTGGTGCTTTTGATAGGATAAGATGATAACCCGGAGGTGGTTCCATCCATCATTAAATGGAATTGATGCAGAAAAACTGCTTCTAGAGAGAGGCCGTGATGGATACTTCTTGGCTCGGCCAAGTATGAGTAATAAAGGAGATTTCACACTATCTGTTCGAAGGGGATTAGAGGTTACGCATATAAAGATTCAGAATAATGGTGAGTTTCTGGATCTTTATGGAGGTGAAAAGTTTGCAACTCTGTCAGAGTTAGTACAATATTATATGGACAATCAGGGTCAACTACGCGAGAAGAATGGCAATATAATTCGATTAAAAACCCCCTTGAATTGTGCTGATCCGACAACCGAAAGATGGTACCATGGACAGCTTACAGCTAAAGAAGCGGAGAGGATGATGTTAGAAAACGGTAAAAACGGCTCTTTCCTTGTACGCGAATCCCAAAGACAACCAGGGGATTTTGTTTTATCTGTCCGCACGCGGGATCGAGTTACACATGTCATAATACGGAGGCAAGATAATAAATACGACGTAGGGGGCGGCCAACAGTTTGAGGACCTTGTCAGCTTAATAGAGCATTATCGCAGTTTTCCCATGGTCGAAACTAACGGTGAAGTGCTAAGACTCATTCAACCGTTTAATGCGACGCGTATCCAAGTGCAACATTTTCACACGCGAGTCAAACAATTGCAAAAGGAAAACGAGGGACCGATCGAAAGTATGGCGTACAAACAAGGCTTCTGGGAAGAATTCGAGACGTTACAAATGATGGAAAACTTACAATTATTCGACAGAATGGAAGGTTCTAAACCTGAAAATATAAGAAAAAACCGATACAAAAATATTATTCCGTTCGATCACACTCGCGTCATATTGCGAGATATCCCAGTGGATCCCCCTGCGGGTGCTGATTATATAAACGCTAACTACATTCGGTGCGACTTTATTGATACAAACTCAGATTCTCAGGACCTAAACGGGAGTAATGAGAACAATTCTCCTCATGGAAAAGATGGTGCTTCAAGAATCAAAAAGATAAAACTTTCGCCGACTCATACCGGTGTTATAATAACAGAGGAAAAACCGAGGGAAATTCTAAAGGGCTACGGTAACGGTACCTCCACAAGCCTACACCGACGTTCGAGCCCTGCGTGCTTCGTACAAACCCTAACTACGTCAACACAACGATATCGCAAATCTCGAAAGAGATCGAGAATGGTGATTCAGGATATAGTGTACACAAAGCTTACACGCTACGCCAAGGTTGTCTTTCGACTACTATTTACCAGTTTTGGTCCATGATTTGGCAAGAGGACGTGCGTATAATAATAATGACGACTAAGGAAATAGAGCGCGGTAAAGTTAAATGCGAGCGCTACTGGCCCGAGCTCAACAAAACGGAAGTGATTAAGAAATACACTATTTACAACGCGAACTGAGTCCTCTCTACTCAGGATCACAATTTTTGCACGTTTTGTGTGACGAAGAAGGACGAGCCGAACGTGAAGCGGACCATTTATCATTTCCACTTCACCGCGTGGCCCGACCACGGCGTGCCGTCCGAGCCGGGTCGGGTGCTGAACATTCTGCTCGACGTCAACTATAAACCATAAGAAGCGGTAGATCCAGATAATGACAGGCGCCACTTCACCGAGCCAGTCGCCGTAAATCGCCTCGCTGGTAGCATCGGCAGGACCGGCACCTTCATAGTCATCGACATGATCCTTGACCAAATAAGGAAGGAAGGTTTCGACTGCGAGATCGACATACATCGCACGGTGCAAATGGTCCGAGACCAGAGGTCCGGGATGGTGCAAAACGAGGCCCAGTACAAGTTCATCTACATGGCCCTGCTGGAGTACATCGAGACGGAGAAGCAGCGCCTCAGCTGCGTGGCGACGCCCGCGCGCGACTCCTCGCGCATGTGATCCGAACAGAACAAATCCAAGTTTCGGGACAGAAAGAAAAGTCTCCTGAAATGCTTCACGAGTCGCAAACACAAGGCCCGCTCGGACTTCCAATGTCTCCCGAAACGGTAGTTATGTTTGCGACTCACCAATCTGCGCAATTCGTTCATTTGTCTACATATAGATTTATCGTAATGCAATATTTTATAAAGGAAAGATATTTTTCACTAAATGTTATGGAGTAAGTGATTTATTTAACTTTTAAGTAAAACTTTCAAAAGACGAAATTTCAACTCGTATTATACATATATATACTCGTATATAACGTTACACGTAGCCATGTATAAGTTTTTTCTTGTAATTTGCTATTTTAATGCGATGGGCCGTAATCATTCTCACATATTCACATTTTCCTGTAAGATTGTGTGACTCGGTTATTGAAATAATGTATAACAAACATTACAAAGGAATTATATTATTATGAGACTCGTTTTAAGCGACAATTTTAATTTTAGATAAAATTGCGGTAGATGCCGGCAACTCGGTAACAATATATGGATATAATAATCGGAGTATGTGTAACATAATGTAGTGGACGTATGTAAAGATCGACTTTAGTACCTAATTACTCGTGATAAAAGTAAAACTAATATCTATCTATGATATATGAAACGGAGACCTGATTATGTTTCAAATAATTGCTTTAAAATTATACTATATGAAGTCAGGAGGTTGGCTTCAAAGTGATCTCGAATCGATTTTGAATTAGACGGAGTATATTTTTGTTTCGCTTACGAACTTGTTTCGCTGGAGGTGTGAGCTGTTTTTGCCTCTCGATGCGTCAGAGTGGATATAGACGCGTGCATATTTTTCTAATGGAACCTTACGTGCTTTGTTACGGGCTAAGGCGAGGGTGTCCCGCAGCGGTACCTCCGGAACGGACGTTGCTAACGACATAGGTGTATCGTTCGAGTTTTGTCAAATCGTTGATAGTTTGTTTACCGTTTTCGTTTTCAAGGCGGTAGTCGTATAGAGGTGCTTTCTTGGTACCATATTCCGCCTTAGGCGATGGTGCGATACTTGTATAAGAAATTTATTTTCTATTTGAATAGATATGGACTTTGAATGACTCGAGTAATGAATGTTCCGACAAAATTATATTTATTAATATTTTAAATTTATTTAGATTTATCGTAAGAATAAGGACGGTGTTGAGTTGCGCCACTCAACACGCAATGCTTCGAATTCAGGCGGATAGTGGAGAACGGAGTGCCTCGACACTAAGTTCTCTCCGACTGCCCTGCTGTTCGGGAACCAGCGTGAAGCTGGAAAAAATATATCGTAAGACTTGCGGCCGGTGTAATACTAAGAGGTTATACGTTTTTTCAACATGCATTGCTCGAGTGATTCAGAAGTATTTTACGTTGTTGGCATTTTATTTATAATATATTCCAATTTGTAAAGCTGAGCTTAAGTATTTTGCATGAAGTTTAATAGAGAGAAACAAAAAGTTTATCTGCAAAAGATATATGTTGTGTTATATAATATAATAAAGAATAAAATGTGATATTGTACAATAACGATTATTATTTAATATTATCCTGGCTCGCTACTGTAATAAAATAATTTTTCAATAAATTCTAATACGCTTGTTGTATTGAATTGTAATTGCTTTCGAAAAAAAGGTTACTAAAATGAACGCATATAGCTCGCTTTGTGCCTATTCAAAAATAAGCTAGCTAAATAGTTTTAGCCATTGAATAAGATGAAGAATCTAGAAAAATAAAAGAAACAATTATTCTAATTTATTTATTAAATTCCAAAAATATTACATACAATTTAAATAGAAATACCAAAAAATAATTCTACCTTAAACACTATGATATTTACTTTCTACAAATAAATTAGTTGATTTCAAGTTTTTATAAAAAATAATACAAAATTAGAAATAAAATCATTACTTTCACTTATTATCCAAACAGTATATGATATCCTTTCTATATTTTATTTCTTTTATTCATATTTTAAATAAAATTGTATTTCAAACATTTTTCAATAGCCATATAGCGACACACTTCCTTATCTTTTTTTCTAATGTAACTAATGCTAACAAAAAATTTAACAATTTCTTCAAATAAGAAGCTTAACGTTTCTATTTTTAAAAACAAATGAGGCAAAGAAATATCAATTTTTAAAATAATAATTTCGTTGAGTGATAATCGAACCCGGAACTTATCACGTTATGCCACAAACAGTTTATTTGTAGGCATATTAGTGACGTCTATAACTACACTACACATGTTAATTTTTATTTATTAATTATATTTAATTGCTTTATTAAGCACACAAATACAATTTAAAAAAAATACATAAACTTAGTTCTTAAATTTTATTCATCCCATAAAGCAGTGATTTGACACTGCTTTATGGGATGAATGTAAGATACACTACTGATAATTTGATAATATTAAGTTTAATTCCTAAAACCTTTTTCTATTTAGTGAGAATCTAATAAGTAATAGTTATATAAGTAAAAATTTTCAGTATTTTTTTATAATTATTCAAGAATAAATTATCACAAATTCTCATTATTATGTTTATGTTCTTATTGTGTATTATGAATCAATTTCTGCTTTTTAAAATAGTAAAATATATTGTAAAAAATATATCCTTATATTGGGCAGTCAGTAACAAATTGAACACAAGTTTATTGTAAGCTATATTGATTGTTTAATAAACCCAAAATAAGGCAAATTAGTTAAGAAAATGCTAATCATCATTGTTCACAGGAATTTCTTCAATTCCTTCAGTTTCATTTACTAAAGCTCGTTCTAAGATCACTCTGCCTTCTTTATATCTGAAACAAAGGACAGATATGAATGTTTTTCTTTCAGCTTTACACTGTTTGCACACAGCAGGAAGAACCTAGTGTCTGTTGAGTGGACAAACTCACCACTGGCTGCACTTAGTCTTAGATACCAGAGTGGAAAAATAATAAAATATAATCATTCCTCTGAGGGTATCAAACCCACAACCAATTGCAATTACAGTCAGATGCTGACCCACTGTGCCACAATGGTTTCTTATAAATAATAATTTCAGAACTAAAAGGTATTATAATGTATGATCTTGTATACGTGGTTGCCTAAACAAGTTTACACGATGTAATTATTGTATGATCATTGGGCAATGAGAATTGGGCCCTAATCGGATTCCATGATTTTCTTATATTGATTGGTTGATAAAAACAGATAAAGCAAAGAAAAAAGTATGTTAAAATTACAACTCATTTTTAAAGTTGTAACTACATTGATGATTGTCGAATTGATTTTGAATAGGAAACCTTAAATAAAGTAAGTAAATAAAAATATATTTATTTCAGTTTATTATATTAGTTTCTTTAGTTACAAACAAATTAAGGGTACCTGCCTAGTAAGTTACTAGTATAATATTAGTACTTGCTTAAGGAGGACCCACATTTCATACATTTGGAGAACTAAATATTGACAATATCTTTAAATGGTTACAATACATAAAATATTGAAAATTTACCTATTTAAAAATATAAATAAAATAAGGGCAAAAAGTATGTGTATGTGTGTGTGTTTGTGTGTAACTTAAAGCTTTATCTTTTTTCTTTCACTATAGATTTACAAAATATGGTATAGTTTCATCAATATTTTGGGTAGAAATGTACAAGAGCTGTGTAAAAGTATACCACACAAATGTTTGGATTTTAAACCTATTTATTATAGTAAGGAAATATTTACAAAAAACTACTTTATGTTGTAATGTCATAAATAAATTTAATTTTACCTTTGATTTTCTTCAGTAGCAAACTCATACACCCATCCTAGTTTGGTAGCACAGTTCTTACAAGAAACATCGCGTACCATATGCCTACCAGTCAACATTACACGATCTTGAACTTCAGAGTATACTAGGTTTACGACTTTGTGAAATAGGAAGGCACGACCTTAAATTTAAACATTAAGAAACAATCAAACGAATTTTGTTACGACTAAATTTGACACAAACGTTCTTTAATGAAAATATTAATTGTAATTTTCATAGCATCGTATGGTTTATATTATTTAAATATGTTTGTTTATTCTTTGCTATTAAATAATAACAGAAAATCAGCTGTTTGATGGCAACTGACCTGTCGCTCCAGTAAATCTAGTACTTATCAACTCAGAACGATTAGTTAACACTACATCACAAGCTGCACAAGAAAATAAACGTGTTCCGCCAATATGATCTAAGAAGATTTTGCCCATTTTGTAATTTGACTTTTTACTTTATTACTTCTTTGTTTGAGAAATTAGATACGTAAAAACTGCAATAACACTTTCTTGAATTTGACGCAATCAAAATAAGTAAAGGCCATTTGTCAAACACATTCTATTCTATTATTGTGTCTTCTCTTTCTTTCTTAGTTAGTTAAAAAAGGAAAACATATTCAGTATTTGACATTACTTACTGTTTTTTTACACTGTTAACACTCATATTATGATAAATAGTAATAAAAGCTAAATATTATATAAGTTTTTGTCTTTTCTGTACATATAAATTAAAGTAATATTTAATGATAAAAACTTCTCGAATATGCATTTTATGTAATCTACTTAATTGCACATGATATATTTGTGAGAACGTTTTATAAACGTTTGTTGATTCGTTGCCTAAGAAACTACCAACCAATAGTTTCGAAATGATATATATTTTTACAAATAGTAAACATAATCTCGCCTCTTATGATTCTACAAAATTTACATAAACATTTGCCTCATAAGTATGGAGGATTTAAAAGAAGATACAATTCACCATACGGCTATAAAATTAGCGGATGAAATAAAAAGTCTCTCGATATATAAATCATTTTATACTGATATACAAGTAAGTTTAAATTAAATTGTAAGTTAAGTTAATACTTATTACATAATTATAGTGATTTTTTCTATAACGTAGAAACTAGTGTCTTCACCCAATGTTAAAAAAGAAGACTTCAAACAAACTTTACAGCAAGCTATGAAAGAAAAGGGATTGGATACAAAACTTAGAAATACAGTATTTCATTGGGTTAGAACACAGAACAAGCAAAATGTAAGCGGACTTATTAATTACTACTATCGATATATTTTTGCTTTGATAAAGCAAAGATAACATGACATATAATTAATCCGATACCAAGTTATTGTTTTAGATTTTTTTATAATATACAATCGTTTTATTTAAATTTACTATTCTTAATTTGTTTTAGAAGCTAGATCCTCTTACATCGTTATCAAAAGCCAGTGCTCAATGGGAGAAAAGAATTCATAAGTCGTTAAATTCAATGTGTTCAGACTTAGAGACTTCTTTAGCTAAAATAAGACCACAGATCGAGCAAGAAGAGCTTACAGATAAATGGAATGAGCTTAGTACATATGGTTTAGGTAATGTATAACTATACACTGTAATACCTAATATTTACTAATGGTTCCTTTTTTATGATAGCTGATAGTCTGCGTGGAATTCTAAAATTGAAGAAGTCTAGTTTACTCCTTTTTATATCAGCTATCTGCCAGTGAAAATGCCATCAAAATCGGTCCAACTGGTCCAGAGATTATCCTGAACAAACAAAGAGACCCGACAAAAATTGTAAAAAATGCAATTTTTGTATATGTATCGTGTATACATACATACATATGCAATAAAAATTTGGGTCTTTTAATATAACAAAAACACACTAATTTTATTTATTTTTATAGAAAATCTTTTTGTTATAGATTTAACCAAATACCGACCAGTTTATGCACCAAAAGACTTTTTAGACGTATTACTTACATTGTCTGGCTACGTGCCTTTTACACGAGAGTGAGTACCTGCCTAATTTTATGATAGAATTGTTTAATGCATTAACGAAAAACATATAATATAATGTATAAAAATTATATTACAGAGACGAACCTAAATGGGAGTTCGCACATTTACCTGTACAAGTTAAATCATTGGATCAATTGGTATTGCTTGATTCTATTTAGTTCATTAGAGTATTTGGTTTCTTCGAACCAATTCTTTAAATTAATATATTTTATTATTATTAGAATAATATATTTGTTATTAGATATTAGAGATGTACGACTGTAAGCACGATGTTTGTGGGTTCGATTTTCACTCGGGGTAATGATTTTATTTTCATTTCTCCGCTCTATTGACAAGACAAATCGCGGCGTTGAGCTCCGTCACTCAACACAGAATGTCTCGAATTCGGGCGGAAAGTAGAGAACGGATGTTTGTTGCTAAATGATAGAAGCACTTAGCAGTAGCAGTACTTGAAATTTTAATATAATTTTTTTATTAATAATATATTTTTTATTTTTTAGCGTAAAGTATATAGTGAATGGGCCAATGGTGAACCTTTATTAGGTGTAAATCCATATATGCCAAGTACTGTGCCTGGGTTTTTAACATTAGAAGCAGAGCGTATTGCGCTCGGCGAGAGAGTGGCTAGCTTAGGATATGCCCCAGTCATCCAAGAGTATTTAAAAAAAGGAAGTCCACAGTGTTTGAGAGCTAGACTTTGGACGCAAGTTTTGGGGGCTGAAGTGAAACATCAGGTTTTCTTTAATAATATATTGTTAAATTTTAAATTGAACCATAATGATAGAAAGGACGAGGCCATCATTGGCTGCAGTGGGACAGCGTCTAACTGTAAAATATTTGGTATATTTTAATTTTTCCGTTTTTGTACCTTCGACGAAGCGTGGCATTGCGTTGGCGCAACACAAATTGTCTCAAATTCGGATGGAAAGTAGAGAACGGAGTGTCTTGGCACTAAGTTCTCTCTGACTACCCGTAGCCTGCGGAAAGAGCGTGAAGCACATTTTTTTTTAATAGATAACGATAGCGGCTACGTGTCGGATTTGTATATAACAAATCCGACACACCAAACAATAAATAAATTAAACATAAGATTTATTTATATTTTTATCATATTATGATCGTTTTAACATGCAAGCAAGCAATTCTATTCATTCATTCATTTTAGCAAGTTGCTTACTTCAGTCATTTAAAAAAGAGTGTGCTAGAAGTGGACTTAATGATTGATAAGCTGATTTTTAAAGATGTTCAATTGACAGCTTCTAATGACGACCAATATTTTGTATTTGAAGATTTGCTCTATCAGGTACAATATAAAAACTTTTTTTTTTATTATTTTCTTGTGATCGTTATAGGTTATGGGAAATATTTTCTTCTCGTTTTGTGGTAAATTTTTCTCGAATTGTAAAGTTTAGTTAGAAGTTAATAGCGTCTTTAAAGGTGTTCTTATCATTTCTCTTTATCTTTAAGCCGGATCACCGCTCTTATTTCACTTTGCATTATTTATGTATAACATTTTTATTAAGAATTTGGTTTAAGATTTTGCTATATATTAATAAAAGAATGCAATAATGGGTATATTTTTTTCAATTTAGTACATGTTATCGTTTTCGTGTTTCACTCTGAAAACAGACACTATGCAGTTTAATTTCCAAATGCAATATCCTATTTAAACCACTACTACGATAATCTATTATATTGCTATTGTTTATTACAAACGAGGAGAACTTGTACCCTTCATCATAATGTCATAAACCTTATGAAATATGAAGCCTCGGGGCAGGCTTCGTCTATACACAAATAGCCCGTCTTTCGTCTTAATTTCCTGCAACTTGATTATATCCTAAAATTAGTAAAACGATTTGTGATTAATGTCTTCTCCTTCCTAGTGAGCCATAGTTAGTTTATTAATAAATTATTATTAGTCAGTACATGTATCGAAATCGTAATGATTAAATATTCAATTGACAGGTAATGCTATGTTTTTCACGAGATGGTGAAGTTTTGACAGCAATTAGATCCTTAGCTGGTGCAGCTTTGACTGTTGCCGTAAAAGGAAGACACACGCCTGACTGTTATACTGCATTTCCTCCTAGCGGCGTTATTCCTTTTCACGGTTTCACCATGTATGGTAAGGAAAATATTTACATTTAATGTAGCTTTTATGTGTTTTATGGCTGTTTAGTTGTTTACACAACCAAAACAGAATACTTGCTCTATTGACTATAAGTGATAAGCTAATTTTGATCGATGAAATGAAAATTATGGATACAAAGAATTTTGGTATTTTTTCTTCAGCATAGCCGAGAAATGAAAGTAATTTAAATATAATCATGCCCTCGAGTGGAGATCGAGCCCACCATTGCATTTACAGTCACGAGCTCAGAGGCTTCAGGGCTCAGAGCCCACTGCGCCTCGATGACCTCAATCCTATTTAATTATTTCATATTGTCTAACCTAGGGTAATGTACGGAATAATTATTTTTAATTTTATAATGAACATTTCAGCAACGCCCTTTTGTTACTTGTATGACGATCCTGTTCAATTGTATTTTATATTTCGAGCGTTTTATATGCGTTATTGGCATCGATTACATTATATCTCTACTCATCCACAGGTAAGTCCACGTTGAAAGATTTCATTTTCATTTTTCATTTTTGTCATTCAATCATTTTTTTTTTGTAAGAGACCTATAATTTTTTACATTTTCAATATTAAAATATATTTCAGGGTATCGTATCTCTTTGTCTTTTATATGAAAGACTTTTAGAAGCCAATGAACCTCTTTTATGGATACATTTTAGAAATATCAATATTAATCCGTGAGTATAATCTGTTATTTTTACTCCATTTTTTAAAATATTGGCGGGAAGCTTAACATTCGCTCGAAAATAATTTATTCTTTAGAGAATTAAACGGTTATAGATTTGTTATTGTTTAACGAATTAACAAACATATAATTTATATATTTTTTAAATATTTTTACATAGTTTTCTGTTATTTTTTAGTATTCGCGTAGTGTTCAAGTGGTTAATGAGAGCGTTTAGCGGACATCTGCCACCCGACCAGCTATTACTTCTTTGGGATGCAATTCTGGGATACGATTGTTTAGAAATTCTACCATTACTAGCTCTAGCCATTTTGAGTTTTAGAAAAGAGAACATATTTCAGGTAAATACATTGCAAAATGTAGACGCCGTGTTGGCTGACCTATCGACTATATCTGTTATTCCTTTATTGCAATTGGCTCTAATGAAGTCTTGATTAGCTAAATTATTTTATGTTAGTATTAATACCACCACGAAGAGAAACATAGAGCTATCTAAACAAAACTTTTCTTTTATATAGAAATTTGTTTGATAAAAAAAAAATGGAAAAACCAAATAATGTTTTATGTAAACTTTGCAAATGCAATGCTTTTGCAATATTTGAAGAAAATATATAAAATAGGTGTAAAAGGTACTTAATTTTTTGGCTGTTTGTTAGTTGTTTATAAATAGGAAGTTCTTTTGTATAGATTATACATATTTGTTTTTTTTACAATAACCCGTTTATTGATTATTGTTAAATTATACAGAATATAATTTGTATAAGTGTTTTATAGAAACTTTTCTTTTGTAGATGAATTTATTGTAATAAAGTGCAAATGTGTTAAGTTTAAAGCATTTTTTATTAAATATAGTTATTGTTCCTTAAATTATTTGTACATATACTAGATAAAGACTAATAAATTAAGAGGCCATCTTTGCGCAGAGTGACTGCGCCCGACTGTTCACGATGGTTGCGAGTTCTATTTCCATTAAGAGTAAGGACTATATTTAAAATTATTTCCATTCCTGTGCTCTGGTATGACAAAGCGCGTAGTTGAGTTCCGCCACTCAACACGCAACGCACATGTCTCGAAATCAGGCGGAAAGCGCAGAACAGTGTCTAGACACTAGGTTCTCTCTGACTACCTTTCTATATGAGAAAACGCATGAAGCTGAAAATAGATCTTACTCAATGAAACACAAGTAAAAAACTATAGTATAAATTTATTACTACAAATTTAAACCTTCCTACAAATAACACACCAATTGCCTTCTTCATAAAAACTTTTCT
Organism: Podotricha telesiphe; assembly: GCA_038994665.1. Classification (NCBI taxonomy): domain Eukaryota; kingdom Metazoa; phylum Arthropoda; class Insecta; order Lepidoptera; family Nymphalidae; genus Podotricha; species Podotricha telesiphe. The sequence goes on from JAOYRR010000464.1 coordinate 19,929, forward strand.
CGACAACTAAACTTGGTAAATCACATAGCTTCTCCAATTCTCCATCTTCAAAGACATGATAATATCTCAATAGTGTTGTACTCGACTCTTTCTCCAGCTTCTTCTCCTTCATTTTCCTCAGTTTCCATGGCACTAGCAAATCTTGGTGTTGAAATTGTGTTCTATTTTCATGAACTGGTAGATTTATTCCAGCGACTGAATGTAAGTTTGAAATTTTAGTTTCTTTTTCTTTATTTTGGCTTAAATAATTAGATTTAGTTTGATCTTTAGCCCATACTGTGATTAAGGCTTTGCCACCAGGTCTTAAAAGGTCTGCTATAACAGATATTGCTTGACGTCTCCTTGCCTGTTAGAAATTATAGTTTTTTTATTAATAAATTTGTTTGGTGTTTGAAAAGAGTATTTACAGGAATTACTTATATAATAGGGTTGAATAGGTTCTAGATTCAAAGTTTACAATAGTTTATTTTTATATATAAACAAATTTAATGGTTGTCTTTAATATTTAAAGTAAATTTGACCATTTATTTGTCAATTAAGTTATAATGAGTTTAGTTTATTTTCAATCAACCTAGCTAATTTTGCAGCCAAAAAAGACTTTCAAGATTTAGAGTTATATTCGACTTTTAAATTATGAAAATTATCAAAATGGATCGATTCATAAACTTATTATATTTAAATAGAACAAAGTCTATTCATGCACTAGTATTAAACAATTATAACAAATTTGGAAGTGGTTCGACAATTAAAAAATATATATACAGCATGTGACTGAAAACGTGATTGGTTGTGGTTTTCATTTCCTCGTTCTGGTACGAGTCTCGATTTAGGGCAACAGTGGAGAACAGTATCTTGGCACTAGGTTCTTTCTGACTGCCCTGCTATGCGGAACAAAACGTGAAGCCTAAGTTACTCCTTATTATTACATCAGCTATCTGCCAGTGAAAGTCCCGTCAAAATTGTTTCAGCCGTTCCAGAGATTAGCCAAAACAGACAGACAAAAATGATAAAAAATGCAATTTTGGTATATGCATTTAATAAAAAGCGTTTATTTGAACATAACAAGCAGACACTCTTATCTGTAAGACGCACAGGCCAATGAACCTCACGTGATTGCTAAAGTGATGAACGACGGCTACACACAGCAGTTTGTCCGCGCACTCGTCGCGCAGTCCCGGCGCCAGCAGGTCTAGCCGGACACACTGAGCGGCGCGCACGTCGCGGCTGGCCTCCTGACACTCCGCGAGCAGGCCTGTGCTCCTTTCGCCCGCTATCTGAATTCCAAGAGATGAAGGCTTGTGGGTTCGGTTCCCATTCGGAGGAAACAGTACTTAAATCACTCCTATTCCCTGCTCTGGTAAGATAAAGCGTTTTTTCAATATTTCAAAGTGTTTTTCACAGGCTTAGAAAATTGAAAAACATTTTTAAAAAACGTATAAAAATTTGAACTCAGCGGGATTCGAATCCGCGCCACCTTGGTAACCGTCCAAGCGCTCTGACCGCAAAGCCATGCATGCATCCAGTTGCAGCAATGCAGCAATATTTTTACGATATTTAATAAAAAGCACTCTCTCCTATCAAACGATTGTTCATAGAATAATGTTTGGGTTGAAGAAATTTGTAATTATAATTTGTAGGTAGGTCTTGCACACGGGGTGCTTGTCTACCCTGCTATGCGGGAAAAAGCGTGAGGCTGGTTTTCAATCTTTTTATTAAAAATATATTACCTGCAATATATCATTACGTTTCAAAACATTCTTGCCGTTTCCCGCCCCCAAGTCTAACACAATGTCGCCCGGCGGCGTGTCTCTTAGGAATTCCACCACTTTGGGCCACGGCTTGTGGCGTGTGCAACTAAAATGACCAGCTATTTGTTCGTACACCTGTGAAATAATAAACAATTTCATTACACAGATTATTAAATATAAAACAAATTTGAATTACTTGGAAGAATATTTTTAGAAAACGTATCAAAATTAGACCGTAGCGGGACCAAAACCCCCGCAAGACCCAAAGTAAGCCAAAGGTTCTTCCAGCTACGTAGAAATTCTTATACGCTTGTTATTTTTCTATGTGAATAAAACTTTCAATATAATAAATTACATTATTTTTTAACTAGCGACCCGCTTGCAGTTTCCCTGTGCGCGTGAGCTACGGCTGTTTCCTATTTTCGGCGGGGTTTTTGTGAAACAATGAAATTCCTGGAAAAATTATATCCCGGGGGAACCCTCAAGTATAAAATTATATTCCGGGGTAACCCTCAAGTATAAAATCATCTCTATATAAAATTTCATAGCAGTCGGTTTAGCCATCATAACGTCACAGACAGACAGAGAGAGAGAGACCTTCGCATTTATAATATTAATATTACATTATTAGTATGCATTTTGTTAGTAGATCCTTTGACGAGTAAAATATGCGTTGCGTTGCATCGTGTAGGTCACTTTACACAACGGTGTACGTGTAATATTGATTTTATTAATTGAATGTATTTTTTAAGTAATATATAAAATATTACGCACATTTTTCCTAAAAAGGGTTCTTTTTTTTTATTTTACCTTTTCCTTTACTATGTATTTTTAGCAGAATTATATACAAACCATTAACTATTGCAGCAGTTCTGCTCCCTTTTTATAAAAAGTATTAAAAGTTGCAATGTTGGTGCATTTTGAAGGCATACTGTATAAAATTTAATGGTTGTGGGTTCGAATCTCATCTAAATTAAGACATTGTCATATAACTCCGTTAAAAAAAAACAACTAACCTGATGCACATGCAATTCTTCCAACTTAGAAGCAATATCCTTACAAATATTTCTATCAACACTATCACATAGGACTTCGAACCCGCACTTACATTCACCAGTTCTAGTTTTCCTAAACGTTAGGGATACACGCGTTTGCCGTTGTACCGTGTCGTTGGTTATAATACGAATTTCTTTATTATCGGTTCGGCGTGTTTCGATGATGGGATCATGTGACCGTGGCTGTATGCCATGTTGCCAGTCATATCTATAAAAAAATGCTAATTATTTATTATAATATGTAAAAGCATATTATTTAAAAGTAGTAAGGAATATTTTTTTTTTTATTATTTAACATATAGATGATCTCATTCTCATCTAGACTGAGTGTGGTGTTAGATTTAAGCAACAATCAAGAAAGTCAACAACAACCTCCCTTTTCAATTTATTTATTATAAAATATAAGGTATAAAGAAATTAAAAAATATATGTTAACTGTAGTTTTTTTTTATGTTCACCGCATGTTTATCTTAGCCTTGTCACAAAATCAATAAAAATCTAAATGTGTAGTAAGTGGGCAAGATATTAATAAATTATTTCCATTTGCTGCACAAATTACAGTAAAAACATGTAAATATTCAAAAATATATTAAATATTATATTTACCGAGCTTCCCCCTGCATAACTAACATAGATCTAGCGGGTATCATGAGTGGAATATAGTCCCCAAAATGATGTTTCCAGTCCATAATTACAGCTGATCCCAAGGAAAGAGATAGTATTGTATTCTCAAATGGACTGTGTCTGTCAACATGTGATGGTATACCTGAAAGTGTATAAAAAAACCTTTATTTAACTTTGTTTTTATAGCTTCACACCTTTCCACATACCAGGGATTATATGTTTAGTGTCAAACCTCAATGCCATACTTTGTCTTGTCTACCAGAGCAGAGATATGAAAATAATTTCAAAATGAACAGTATCTACTTCTTTATCCCTCATAGTGGAGTAGCCAGAGAGATCCTAGTAATCCTCCTATTTCTGCCCTTCTGAATATATGAAAATATAATAACAAGAGAAAGGAGCTCAGACCAGCGGAGAATCATTAATATACATTAAAGAGCCTCCTCTTAAGTCTACACTTGGAACACAAGTCTTATTCACTGCACTGAGTTTCTGTCCCTGCAAAGTGATGAGCATGTGGATGGTGAATCCATGAAATGCCAAGGACTTTTTGGTCTTATATTTGAGTAATAATAATTAAAAATAAATACATCTTACCATGTCCAGGGCTATATTTGTTCACTGTCATTTGATCTGGTATTCTAAAGTCAATACCCTGAATTTTTAATCTGTCCCATAATATATTACACTCATTTGGTATTTTCTCCTCTAAAGGTGAACTTAAGTCAACATCATTACTTCCATATCTAAACTCATAGCCATAATGTTTAACTTGTCTATTTCTTAAATTAGAATCTTGAACTAAATCAAAAAGTTCTAAAAATATCTTTTCTTCTTCTTCAGATATAAAATTTTCAATCAATTGTAGTCCATTTGGTATGTTTCCAGAACATATGATATCTGTATTTGGTACTAGAAATATATTTTTTTATATTATTAAAGCATTTATTGTAGGTTTTTGTGACTATTGCACATATTTATTGAATAAAGTTATTTTAATATATCTCATTATGTATTTGGAAGTTATTTTAAAAATAAATTTAAGTTAATATATTTGTGATTTTAAGCAATATTTCAAATTAGTAGCAATTTAGTTATTACAATAAGATAATAAGATGAATAAAGACTGAGATTTTAATAAATACATTTTCTAAAAATGTGTTTCTTAAGTACTTACAATTTTCTACAAAATTCATATAAATTGGTACTTTTTTAGTCCTTTCTTTACCATTGTATGTATCAAAGAATAATTTTGCACTATCAACGTTATTAAAGACAACATAGCAATGTGACTCCCCTTTCTCTGATATAAATTTATTTAACGCTGCACTTAAAGGTAAAGGTAAATCTTCTAACAATTTAACAACATCTGTTTTCTCAAATCCAGTAGCTTGACCAACGTTACAGAGTACTATATTCTAAAATCATAAAAAGAAAACATATATATTTTTTATTAATATAATATTTCAGTTAATTTAATTTTTGTTTAGTAAAGTAACTTACAGGTCCAGGTATATCGGTACATATTATTGCTTTAGAGGTTTTTAAACGCATAGCAAATCGTTTTCTTTTTTTCTCAGCTTTCTTTTCTTCGTCCATGATATATAAAACTTATGTTTGTTTTTATTTGATTTAAGCTTTTTGAAAGAAAAATCACAATGAAAACATAACCTAAAATAAATTGACGTTTCAATGTTGACTTCTTTTGTAAATATGGATAATCCTATTGACGGTACAATCATCTGTAGCACAAATACATAATAATGATAAAATATATAAAGAATGTAAAAACATTTAAAAACTTTTCACTTACAACGTTAAGTAATGAAAATTGCGTTAACATATCAATATTCATAATAATCATATGTTGGTTAAATTTTAAATAATGTCTACTGATAAAAGTGATTTGAATAGGTAAACTGTTGTATACAATTTTGTTTTTTACTTTCAAATCATAAATGCTTCGAAGCTGAATTTGAAATCATGACCATCATGTTAATTCAGTAACACCTGTTGGAATCTATAAGTAAAAATTACAAATGTATCTATAAGTAAAAATACACATTTCAATTTCGTGAAATGTCAATTCACAATTGTCTAGCTGTCAAGTGCAGCATGAAAGTCAAGTGCAGTGAACATGAAATTTAAAAACGAAAATCAGTTTTTAATATAAAAGCCGTACAGCAGCTTACGAAATTGAAAATAACGTTTAACAGATTACTTACTTTAAATTATATGTATAATGTTTATTCACAATGAATGTGCAAACGGTAAGTATTTCACTTAATATCATGGTTTAAATAAAAATGATAAGGTGTATAATAGTATAATTTGCTTCACAGGAGCCTTCAAGGAACAAAAAGAAACATGCAATATGTATGGCATCAGACTTCTTTTATCCCAACACAGGCGGTGTAGAGGAGCATATTTACAACCTGTCGCAATGTTTGATGAAACGAGGCCACAAAGTAGTTGTTATCACGCACTGTTACGGTGACCGCGTCGGTGTGCGGTATTTGACCGGAGGACTTAAGGTTTATTATTTACCAGTACGCGTATTTTACTCACAATGTGTTCTTCCTACAATGATATGCAATATAGCAATAGTCAGATATATTTTAATAAGAGAGTGTATAGAAGTAGTCCATGGTCATTCAGCTTTTAGCGTTTTAGCACACGAAGTCTCCATAATTGGTAAATTAATGGGCTTAAAGACAGTATTTACAGACCATAGCTTGTTTGGTTTTGCTGATATGTCAGCTGTTTTAACTAATAAGTATTTACAGATATGTTTATGCGAGTGTGACCATTGTATATGTGTGTCGCACACTGGTAAAGAAAATACTGTATTAAGGGCTAAAGTGAAAGCTCACAAGGTGTCTGTTATTCCCAATGCAGTAGATGCTTACACTTTTACTCCTGACCCTAGCCAAAGAGACCCAAGTATTATAACTATAGTAGTAGTTTCAAGGTTAGTTTATAGAAAAGGTGTAGATTTGACCGCAGCAGTCATAGCTGATATGTGTCCTAGGCATCCTAATATTAGATTTATAATAGGGGGTGATGGCCCTAAAATGTGGTTATTACAGGAAGTGAGGGAGCAAAAGGGTTTCCAACACTGTGTTACACTGCTGGGTAGTTTAAAACATTCAGAAGTTAGAGACGTCTTAGTACAAGGTGATATATTTCTCAATACATCTTTGACTGAAGCCTATTGTATGGCAATTGTAGAAGCGGCTTCATGTGGGTTAAAAGTTGTATCTACTAAGGTAGGTGGTATACCTGAAGTTTTGCCAGAGAGCATGATATATTTAACTGAACCAAATGTAAGTAGTATTGTTGCTGGAATCGAAAGTGCTATGAAAGATTTAAAATTAGGAAAAGTTCTATGTCCATATGAGTGTAATAAAATGGTTAGAAAAATGTACAACTGGATGGATATTACAAGACGAACTGAAATAGTGTATAATAGAATATCGTTAAACAAAAATAAACCTTTAGGTGAACAGTTAAAAAGTTATTTAGATTGTGGAGTGTGGCCGTTTTTGTTGGTTATAAGTTTAATGTTTTTATTATTACATTTAACTGAGAGAATATATAAGAGGAAACATATTGATATTGCAAGAGATTTAAAGCTGTAGTTTTTTAATTGGTATATTTTTATAAATGCACTCTATATTGAATTTTAAAATATGATACTACAATAATAATGAAAAAAATATAAACCATTCAATTCAAGAACTTTAAAGAAAAAAATAAACATTGTTATGCTTGAAATTCGTAGTACTATGGTTCCACAGTGCGCAGCATTTGAATGTGTTTCGATGGTTACTTGGAAAATTATCATTTTTCTATTTAGGATCTAAAACAAAGGGCGGCGTTGAGTTCCGCCACTCATCAGCATTGTCTGGGTTTTGGGTGTGTGGAGTGGAGAGTATGGAACGTCTTGACACTAGGTACTAGGACTACCCTACTATTCAGGAAAAAGCGTGAAGCTGTAGTTAGTTTTATCTTATTAGGTTTTCTTCATGACAAATATTTTATTTTTGACGTTTTATTTCAAAAATAACTTTAAAAACTGATAACTTTTATAATATTAGAATTTAGTCAATGAGGTTGTGTTGAATAATAAATACTATAAGAGGCAAATTTTATACTAAAACGATTATTTTTTAGATTATTTAGTAATAATTAGGATTAACACAATTAATTATAATTAACTTATTTAACAGCATCACTTAGAAAACTGTATTAATAGATGACTGGGTGCAGTTTTAACTATCTTCCCATATTAAAAGTATGATGAACAAATATCTTTGGAAATTGAAATTAAACCAATTGTTTGGAATGATATTTATTTCAATATACTATATGATCAAATAAAAAAAATGTATTTTTCAATATTAAAGCCAATACTGTTAAATAAAATCTACTAAATTACATTCAGACACTGTTCTCAAAGATAACAAGCTCTATGATTAAAAGAATTAGATATTGGATTATTAATTACAATACGTAAAAAAATACTTTAATTCACACACCAGCAACAATAATTTTATATGAAAGATATGTTTTCAAATATGAGTGGTTTGTAAAACATATCTATATAAGTACCATATCTTCTGCTTATATTTTAATTGTATACTGTAAAGTTTTCTCAAAGGGACTCAGGTATTCATAATAATCCAACATCTAACAACAACATTCATTAATATAAATAATTATCAATTTATAATAAAATGTGATTTAATAACACTGAGACTGAATTTTAACATTCAGGCTAGTAACAATATTATTTTCTTATCTTCGTTTATATATTCAAGCTCTGTGAACAAACAAATATAATATTAAAAACTATGTTACATTATATTAATAATTTAAAATTTTCCACTGAAAGACAAATATATTACATGAATAAAATATTTAGTATGCAACCTAAAGTGCCTTTATTTTAATCAATTTCTTTTCCCTGCTTTTGTACAAGACACAGTGTAGTGTTGAACAGCCACTCAAAAGCAATGTTTGGGATTTTGGCAGAGAAAAGTGAGTACAGTGTCTTGACAGTAGATTCTCTGACTACTCTGATATGTGGAAAAAAATAGTATAAAATACCTGTCGCTTAAGTATACTTATGAAAATTGTAATACCAATAGTCAAGTTAAGTAACATATATCGTAATTTACTATTAAATGTAACAGAAACTCTTTTCTCTTTTTAATTACAACATAATAACTATTATTGACTTACACTTTAGTTGGCCTCGGAGGGTACTTGGGGCGTACACCGGCTTGCTTCAGCTGCAACACAATGGACCTGAGGCGGGCAACATCTCTGCCTCTCCGTGGACCAAAGTCACATAGTTCAGACACTCTAGCCCATTCATTGCCATCCTCTGGACTGCCCTCAGAACCTCTTGCTAGGGCTTTTTCAGCATTTCTACGATTATTTGTTATATAATAATAGATGGTAAATTAAAGCTTAAATAGTTAATAAGAATGTTATGAGATTTATTTCTTAAATGGGAATTTTAAATAATTATTTTGTATAAAGTGTAATTTGAAGTTGCATTTCTTAGATACTTTCAGATCAGTGTAGAAATAAATAAATAATATTTTAAAATATATTAAAGGTAGAAAATAAATTTTATTTTTTTATATAATGGCATATCACATCAAGATAGTATGTTAAATAATTATATAAGTCGATCTTTGATAATTATAATTAATAAAAAATACATACACATAGTGTTTTGTTAATTTTTAATATGAATATCAATACTTATTAAATTTTAATAATACAAATGAAAATGATATATCAGGGTTAAAATATGAGTAAGTACATTGGACACATGCCATAACCAACAAATGTTAGGAACTTCCTATACAAATATTATACTTACTTAGCAGATTCCCTGCCAGCATCAAAAAAATAAATAGAATATTAGTTGTTTTCCACATGCAAAATACTGACATATTAAATTTAAACTTAAACAAATTTTGGTATGAGGTCTAAACATGCATTGTATTTTATTAATTTGTATTTATTAAATATTACATACATTGTATTTTATTACATTATTTAAAAAAAAGAAAAACAGATTTTATATGAACTTTTGTAACATTTGTTCTTCATGCTTAGCAATCATAAAGGAGTAAAATTAGACTTAACTGATATAGATACTTAAAAAATATATTCTTAAAAGTAAATAAAATAAATAAATGTTTATCTGTATTATAATACAAAATATAGCTTATCAGATATTTAACTCATTTTAATATTTATATAATGGTCAAAATATATAATTTGTTGGCTAGAAGAAATGTGTTGTAACATTACCTATTCGCTGCTTTGGTCTTTGCAATTTGTTCTTCATGTGTCTTATACCAATCTTCTAGTTCTTTTTTAGCAACTTTTAACATTTCTTGTTTCTTATCTTCCTCTTCGGCATCTGTAGAAGTTTGTAAATATGTGATAATAATATTAGTAAAGTCATTAAAATCTTTTATAAATATATAAAAATCTATGAAATATATTTATCATATTTAATAAAGAAAAGAAAATATATTATATTGCCAAATCCTTTTTCAGTGACATTCAGCAATAGTTGGATATATTTTATTTAAAACAATCTTGCATGATGCTTATCCAACTGTGCTTATCCACTGCCCTGGGTTACCCCTGTGTGTATTGTATACAGTCAAGTAACTTCCTCATCTTGTTTAACGAAAAAGTGCCTGTCTTCCAAGTCAGTATGATCTGACAAACTGATAGAAGCACAGATTTAGGAATTTTACACAATAGGCCACACAGGAATCATGCCACACCCTGTTAAATGCTTGGGATCGAAAAGAGTGAATAGTATTGACAATTCTGTATACCTGCTCAATAGTACAATGTTGTTGCCTAAATCCGAACTGGTGATGGGGAATTAGACTAGGGGGATCCAGATTGAAACCTATGTTTCAATCTAGATAGAAATAACAGTTCCATTATTTTAGACGGAATCGGAAGTAGGCTAATGGGTCTGTATGACTTTACATCATCTAGACTTTAACCAAGCTTGGGGACCCATTACATTTGCACGACCTTCCATTGTCTAGGTTACATAGCTCTTCACAAGATGGAATTATAGACATATGTCAGGAAGAGCATACCTTTTGGCAGTTCAAATAAACTTTATGCAGTTATCAAATCATATCCCAGAACTTTTTTTGGTTTTGGTCCAAGTTATTTTGGTGAGTTTCATTCAATACTTTAGCAACCGAATCAATTTGTTCAGATCCGTTTTTTCTATTATTTCAACTGGAGAGTGATCAGATGATAGTTCAAGGATAGATTTGCATGTGAAATATGTTCTCTTTACTACTAAGAAACCTATCAGGTCAGGTTGCTTTCTGATGTCTGCAGGCCAGTATGTTGGTTAGTGAGATGAAATACAGTGTAAGTTTAAGTTTTGAACAGCTATTAGTATCTGTCTTCCTTTCAGAGTAACTGTCCATGAGCCCCAGAATGTGTGTTTGGCATTGTAGTTGTACCTTCAGGGATCGATTTCCAAGAAAAGGAAGAGTTATGTCCCGGAGGGCTGTACACAGCTGAAACGGTAAGAGATGCAGTCCAACCACTATATTTCTTGCTTGGATTTCTGGTGTGCAGTAGTTGGTACATTTATGATGCCTGATATTGTTCTTCAGCAGTATAGCCCTACCCCTGTGGGCAGGGCCATGAATGCATTGTGTGATAAAATTTATGAGAATGTAGTTGGAAATAACTTTTCTTCGTAATATGAGTCTCAGAAACTAGAAGTATGTCAACTTGGTGTAATTCTAAAAATGCTTATACCACTAAGGTGTGTTATGACAAAATTATTTTTATTCTCCAGCTTGGTAGGACTTTCACTAAACATGTAAACTTAATTTAATTAAAATACTAGGTTACTACCCTAATTATTCTAATATATGAAAAATAATCATGGAAATAAAAATTAATATTGTTGAAAGCTAGGATTAAAGAGTTATCAAATTTAACCTTTTTCTTCTAATCTTTTTTTTTGCTCTTCTCTCCAAAGTTTAATCTTCTCAGGTTCTTCTCTTTCCTGCCTAAATACAGAAGCTACTGGAGCAGCCGAAGGGGCAGCTGCTGGCGCAGAAATATCATCGTCTAACAGCCCATTTGCTTCAAATGCTGCAGCACTGGGCACCTCTGAAAAATAAAACATTTGTAATATATTAATTACATAAATATGGTTTAAGTATTTTAATTCGTAATAATTAACATTAAGTTCTCTATAATTACTCGTTAGATGCGTGAAGCTAAATTAGTAGCTACAACGTTAAATATGTAAGTGACTAACTTACATGTACAATATTATAAAAAGTTATTGATTTCATTATATAACTAGAACAATGCATTGAAATAGTTGAAACTGTTGTAAAAATATGTCAATAACGCAATTACCAACAAAATCATCGAATCCGTTTGATGCCGATGAGATAGCAATGGGGGGCGGAGCACTGGTCTCTAGTTCGTCTTCAAGCCCAGCCAGCTGGTTCTGTTCACGCGCTAAAAAATCCGCTGCAGGGTCCACTTCAGGCTGCACAAAATTGTCGCCAAAGTCGTCCATTTTTCTATTTAATTATAATATTAACAAAAACTATTAAGGATGACAAACGTTGACGTCGAATAAATAAACCAAAGACAATATATGAATCTAAATACTTGAAGTGAACTGCGAAATGAAAGAACGGAGATAGTCATTGTAAATGACATCGACTTTTTTTATAAGTCAACACAAAATTTGCAAATGGCAATATTATTCGTTACGTCAAATATTAAAGGTATTTCTAATCTGTGGCTGCTAAGCTGCCTAATGCCTATGCTCTAAGGGAAATGTCAAAATAAATATAACCTAAACATTGTAATCTTGAAAAGAAAAATGAATATAATAAGCATTAGAATTAATTTTATTCGATCTAATATCTTAAGTAGCTTATGCCGCTTATCTACAACCGCCCCTGAGGTGGAACAAGCAGATGACGTATTAATCGATGATACTGAAGATGTTAAAGTTCGAGAAGCTGAGATAGAAAAGAAGAGAAACAAGTCACAGCTTTCTAAAAACCACTACAATATTATGCACAATAGACGTCCATATGAGGAGCCTAAGTGCTTGGCACATTTGACTGTAAAATACAATAGGAAGATGTATGGCAAATATGGTGCCACAAGTGGTGTAAATCCTAGTAAATACTTATGACTATAAAATTATGTGATGAAATTCATATTTGTTGGTCAATGAGACTAAGATTATTGTTTTATTATTATTTATAGGTATTTGCTGGCCTACAAAACAAGAAATTGAAGAAAAGAGAGAATATGAAGCTGTTGCCTTTCCATACACAATACCTGAAGTTATGGTATCAGTAGCTGAAAAGCGTACAGAGGAAAGAATTAGAATACAACAAAGAGATATGGAAATAGCTACAAAGTTTGTAAAGTTAGAGCAATGGAAAAAGGAATTAAATAATAAAATTGCTAAGAAGGCTGCTGAAATTCAAGCTGTTAAGGTGAATACTTGTGAAAATTTAATTAATTAAGTAAGCAAATATAAATATATTTATATTTGTATATTTTCACATCAACATTTGTGTACAGTCCAATTTAACACTACCTAATAACTCTTGGACATAAAGATTATTCAATTAAGACAACATCATACTTATCATCATAACCAAATTAAAATTAGTAATATTATGAAGCCCTGATAACCATGTATATATAGATTTTTTTTAAATAGCCTTTATTACCTTAATTAATTATAAAAATAATGTTTATTTGGAAAGATATAACATTTACTTATGTTTCCCAAATGTGTAAATAATACCTGAAAATATTACAAAATGATTTTTTATAAATTTTAAGTAATATGATAATATTATTGTTTCATAAATATATAAATTTGCAGCAAAAGAAGTTGCGTCTGGTTGAAGAAGTAAGAAGGCACTTCGGCTTTACTCTTGATCCCAGAGATGAAAAGTTCCAAGAAGCTTTGGCTAAGAGGGAAAAGGAACAAAAGAAATTGGAAAAACAAGCCAAGATGGAGGCCAAAGAGAAAATGATGATTGCAAAGTTACAGCAAAAGAGTGTGGAAATTAATGAGAAGAGTTAGGTTTTATTGATATGTTTTAGTAGTAATATATATAATATTAATAAATTCATAAAATGTATATAATTTTTTTTTATTACAATTATTAGCTGAAATGTTAGAGGCCATTGTGGTGCAGTGGAACAGCTTCTGACTGCAAATGAAATTGGTTTTAGGTTTGATCCCCACTCAGGTACTCACTCATTATATGTAAATTTTCATTTCTCTTTGTATTCTCTGTTAAGAAAAAGTATGTGGCATTAAATTTCATCGTTCAACATACAATACCTCGATTTGGGCAGAAAGGTTTAAAATTTTTAAAGTAACTTGACACAGACCATACTTAGTATACTTACTCATGACTTAAGTAAGACATGCATTCTGGATAAATAATTACTGTGTCTTTAAATATATTGTCACATTTAATATGAATAGTATTTGTCTTTTAATCTGTATGAATGATTAATTCAATTTAATAAACAGTAGTAAGAGAGGTGTTATTGTGAATAGTGGCATAATTGATAAATTAAATAGTACTGTTGAGTCTGCTTCACACTTTGAATGAGCAACTTCACTGAAACTTAAAGCAATCAGGTTTTTGCCAACTTTGTAACATGAAGCGTTCAAAACAAATAATTTAAACAAAACTCAAGTTTAAAAACTATCAAATATTTAATACATTTTCAAAAAATGTTTTTCAATTTCCCAAGTGTGTCAATAACACTTGTTAAAGAAATGCTATAACCTGTCTTTGTTCCTGAGACATTATTCAATTAAAAATAGGACATAATAAATGATATTAACTTTTAACCATTTGTCACCTCAAATCTTAAATTACAAAATAGTCAAATTTAAGACATGCAAGGCCCAAAATGTTCTAAATGGCCTAAACTATCACTTTTTCGTCATTCCATCCTGTTACCTGTATAATATGTATATCACTTAAAGTAACAAAATAAAAAAAACCAATACATATTCATTATATATTAATATAAAAGACACATTTGTATAATAAACAAATATTTAATCTTCACAAATATAAAAGTGTATAAAAGGAAAAGCTTTAGGAGTCCTCGTCAGAGGATGAATATAAGGCATCTCTCGGGTTAATACGTTCGCGCACACACTCCACGCGTATACGAGGAGAGTTCGGAGAGTAGACCAGTGTGTCGGAGGAATCACTCACTACGCTGCTGCAAGGACTGTTATAATCTGGAATGGTCTATTAGAGAAGAAAGAAGATTTTTACTTAATCCTAGTGTAATTGGAAAGAATCGCTATGGGTGGAACATGCCGTATAAATCTTAGAGTACCCTTTAGACGACTTTCATTATTTCTAAAAAAAAATTTAAAAAAACAGAATATAGTGTTCAGACACACCGTTCACTAATGACGTCCCTTCGAGAATCAACTCAATCCATTGTAGGTTCGATTCCTATTCTAAACATGTCCAGGCTTCGCGATCGCACAGCGTCTGGCTGTACACGCGGTGGGTGCCGACTCCATCACTATTTTCATTTCTCCCGCCTAGTAAGACTCCACTACTCAAGACGTAATGTCTCGAACGGGCATAACTTAAGAACGGAGTATCTGAACACTTTGTTTTTTTTTTTCCATTTGTGAGAAATATTCGTCAATCGTCTGACAGAGTACCTAAGATTTATTCTGCATGTTTCACCATTAGGATAATGTTTATTTGTACAAACAATTTGAGTGAGATTCGATCTCATAATCCCCGTCCCAACTTGTGAAGGTAATATTAATAATAGATAATGCTGTACAAGGCCGTAAAAATACGATAATAAACAAAACAAATATATATAAGTTATAATTTAAAAGCAATATGCGAAAAAGTTTCGAGGTATATAGTAAAATTTGCGTTTTTTTGAACTTTACGCTCTAACCCGCATAGATAGATCAAGGAGAGAGTGCACTGTATCAAGATTTGTTAACTTATGCTTTAAAAATATTAATTTAAGATACAAAAATTAAATATATAACTTAAAATATTTATTTAAAGTCGGACAGCCTTACTTTTTTCGTGCCCTTCTCTATTGCCGCCATTTCGTCTATAACACTTTGTTCGTTGCCGTGAGCGCTTTTAGAATCTCCCATTAATATTTCGAACATTTCAGGTTTCTGTTAATATTAAATAGTTCTAAATTTTTATTTCTACTAAAACTAATTTTGTAATTCAAAGTAAAAAAAAAACATTAAAAACCTTTATTATTTATTTTTTTTACAGCCATACGCAGAAACATCGATGAGCCTTTGACTGACATTAAATTGTATATGCTAATGTAGGACTTGATGTATATTAATTAAGAGTAAAATGCCATTTGACAAAGCTGAATGTAGTAAGTGGTGGCAGAAATCAGCCACAAAGAATTATAATATATTTTTTTAACAATTTCGAACAGATTATAAAAGCGACCTAACTTTCAAAACAGTTAAGTTTATCGTACATATAACAAAAGCCTACAATAAAGACCACTAAGTAGGTAGGTACATAAATAACTAGACAGAAAAGCTTCAATTTCGTATGGAGGATACTCCTCTGGTACGAAATTTGGCATAAACCAAGTTATACTATAGATGAGATGTACAGAAAGTTTTATAACAACTAAATGTATGTAGTTTGAGATAATAATTGTATCAAATGACAAACAAATGCCACTTCAGTCTACCTGTGACCACGGACTACTGTAAAGTGTTCGAAACTTCGGGTTTCTAAAAATATATTTTCGAATACCAAAATTATACGCGATTAATCCGGTTAAAATAGTTTAATTTCAAAATAAAACAAATTTCGCACACACCATCATGTTTTTTAGATAAACTTTCATACAAAGTGGCATACACGAGGCATTACCAAGGCAACGAGGAATATTACGCTTGAAACGACCTACTAACATCCATTTTAAAACATCGCCAAGTCCACTCACCATACTATTATCATTTTGCTTATTACCCAGCAAGTGTGCGGATTGTGTAGTTTTCTTAACTTTTACATTCTCTAGTAGCTTTATGTGAGCGCTTTGGGCTTTTTTCGCTGCAATGTTTACTCGTAGCTCGTTATTGTTGACCTCTGACATCTCTCGGACTTCCTCCGAATCGTTCATTTGTTCTTCATTCGGTTTCGTTGACTTCGTTACGCATTCCCTAAAATGTACCTATTTGTTTTATAATCTGTTATATTATCTATACATGTAATAAAAATGTATATGATCGCTGTCTGTACATGCAAGATATATGAGAAAAAATATTGTAAGGGGCATGTATCAATGTAATAGACCCCAAAACAACGATTTTAATTTTCTTTTCTGTTTGTCTGTGCGTCTGTTGGTCAGCTTGTTTATGCATGAAAATCTCTGAAACAGCTTAACTAAATTCATTTCTTTCTTCTATTTATATATATATTTGCCTATTGTATTGTAGTTAGCGTCCCTTAACATTTAGTATTTATTTAAATCGGTTCATATATAAAAAAGTTACAGCCGTTTGAGTTAAAAGTTTAAGCAAAGTTTATGATTTAAGTAAGAAACAGCGAAATAGTTTAAGTCATGCAGTTGTAGTTTACGCTGGCGAAGCCGCGATTATTCAATTTTAACACTGAAGAGCTCTTATTCAATATAATCATTACACACACACATTTATTTTGTACTTTACCTGAAAAAATATTTTTAAAGAATATATAATAACGTCTAACCCAGGACACTGATTGTTTTTGATGAACGCGTAGATGTCTTTGAAGGCATGTTGTATGTACGACAAAGTGTTTTGATCTATGGGCACCGAGCTCGAGCCGGAGCCGGTGGACGCGTCTCCTGAACGTGAGCTCGCTTGGAGCGATTGTTCTGAAACTGTTAATTACACCATTGACATTTACAGACAAACGAAAGGCAGAAACTTACATGCTATTATACGATTTAATTGTAGATTTATATTTTATTTATAGATAGAGTTTTTTTTTTATATTAAAGTAAAAGGCCTTATAATTAATAACACTTTATTTTTAACGTTTTTTGATAACAAAACGTATAAAAAATTAAACGCAGCAGGAATCGCGTTTTCAAGAGGCGCGGTTTCGAAACCCGCTGAGTTGAAATTTTTATACGTTTTCTAAATATGTTTTTTTTAATAAGCCTTTTCTAGGCTTAATTACCGAAAGTGCAACGTTCAGTTCCATTACTCATAATCCAATATTATCGTTTAACCATTAAATAAACTTCTTACATAAAAGATTTATACTGCAAAATTAAGTCCCACGTGACGAAGAAACGATGCCACTGGCCTGATACCAAGTGGTTTTTTACTATTAATTTATAAAGAAAATCAACAATATGAATACCATCGAAGCCTTCTGGCGTTTTGGAACAGTGTCCGGCTGGAAACGCGATAGGTGGTAGGTTCGATACACATCAAGGGAGGTGTCGATTTTTTATATTTAATTTCCCGCTCTGATGAGACACAGCGCGGTGTCGAGTTCTGCCTCTCAATACGCAATTTATCTATTTCAAGCAGAAAGTGGAGAACAGATTGTATTGACACTCAGTTGTCTAACAACATTGCAATGCAAGAAGCTGAAAAATAAAAACAATATAAATGCACCAGACGAAGTAGCGTTATTCTGCCACAGCTGTATCTGTTGCTGCTTGAGAGCTCGCATCTGTTGAACCAGCTGTTCGTTTAATTCCTCTAGCTGCCGTCTGTGTGAAGACTCTTCTTGCAATTGTTCTTCCAGTACCTCTGTATAGTCCCTGAAAATTTAATTTTTGCCCAGTTTTTAAATAGATTTAGCAGATTTTATAAACCTACCACCTTATCCGAGAGCGGTTGTCCCGTTTTAGCTCTGATCAATCAATTCGAAATTTAATAAATAAAACTCATTATATAAAATTACAGGCATTGGTCACCATTCTGAAAATGGTGTGATGGTTGAAAATAATGGTCTAAGCCTGAATATGAGTAAATTGAAATTGCGCAAGTTCTTACATTTTCCATAAATACTTTTCACAAAGGATTTGGAAACTTATAAAAAAAGATGAATGTAATTGGAGTCCTTTCCAAGCTAAGGCGTTATCAACGTAAATAGGTATTTCATATATAAATGAAATACTTATATAATAGAAGATATGTTTTCAGACTAACATTGGTGTAAGTGTAGTAAATTTGTTTATTTAATAAACACGCTTAATTCTGAACCTAAACTTGAAACAACGTCAGACTGAAAACGTGATGGTTGTAGGTTCGATCCCCACTCGAGGGAGTGATTGCATTAAAATTATTTTCCCTTGCCAGATCTGGTATGACAAAGCGTGACGTTGTCTTTCGACACACGTCTCGATATAGGTGGAAGAAGAGAGCGGAGTGTTTTATTATGAAAGTCGTGGTAGCTTTCAATAGGACTGACAATACTGACATTTTGTGTTAATTGACGATTTGAAGGTTCTTGTTATACCATATTTGAATAAAAATATTATGAGTTTTATAGAAGTTTTGGCTACCCTGCTAAGCAGGGAATAGTGTGAAGCTGTTTGTTATAAAGTAAAATAAAAATATATTATTCTTACTTCTCCTTTTTAGTGCCATTAGTTTTGCCACTGTACTTGTTGGGTGCATTCCTGACATTTGACGCGACACGATCCTTTGCTATAGTATTTCTAAAAAGAAGTTTTATTATCATTTAATATTTAAATAAATATTTATGTATAAATATTCATTTATAAGAGGCGAACGCGGCGCAGTAAACGCGAAGGATCGTGGGTTCGATTCCCACTGGTAACAATGATTATATTTCATCTATTTTTGCACTTTGGTGACAGGACAAAGCGCAGTGTTAAGTTCCACCACTCAACACTCAATGTCTTGGAATCGGGTGGTAAGTGGAGAACGGAGTGTCTTGACACTAGGTTCCCTCTGATTAACCTGCTGTGCGGGAATAAGAGTGATGTTAAAAAAAATCATTTTTATTTTATGTAAAATATTTATCGCTTACTTGGTGGCTACATATTTAACAGACCTCCCGTCGCTCGAGTGTCCACTAGCGTTACTCAACCAGGAATACTAAAAGAAATGAGCCTACATATTAAAATGCTTTTGAAAAAAGTTATAAAACTTAATATATACATTGCGGCCATCATAGCTCAGTGAGACAAGGTCTCTAGCATTTCCCCACTCCAGAAAATGATAATATTTAAATTATTTGAATTCTAGGACTAGGACAAAACGCGGCGGTGAATTCCGCCATTCAAAACGCAATGTCTCGAATTAGGGCGGAAAGTGGAGAATGTAGTCTAGACACTAGGTTATCTCTGATCGCCCTGCTATGCAGAAAAAATCGTGGAGATCCTACAAGCCTTACCTGCACATCGCCAATACCCCTTTCGTTGTGCCTCACAGCCGCTCTTATTTTGGCAAGAGAGTCGTTCGTTACTAGAGGATTGTTTCTCATATCCAGAATAACTAACGTTGTATTAGATTGCATAATTTGTAGAACATCGCAGGCACATTCCTCCGTTAGACCACAATTTTGGACGTCCAGAGCTAGCCAACAACAGTGTATTTATTATGCATCTAGTATGCGTTGCTTTAGCAACCTATATGTCACTTCACTTAATACAAAAGTGTACGTCAAACACATGGCATTTGGTATGGGGCTGTGTGTGTAATATTTGTTTTGTTCATGTATTTGTTATTTGTAATTATAAAAAAATTTAGACTTATTTCTATAAAAACTGTAACTAGACCAAGTTTTCAAGTGCTCATAAATTAAAACTAAAGTTCGTAGTACAAGGCTCATAAATTAAAACTAAAGTTCGTAGTACACTTTAGCAAAAAAATCTGCTGAGTGTTTGACGCGAAGAATTGTAAATTCACAAGCTCGTCTAAGTTTAAAAATATTTATAAATATTGAATCCTTAATATCAATAATTAAAAGAAGCTAACACCGTTGTGATACTATTGAAACGTGCGTGAGATCGCACCGCACTTACAATATTTTTGTTCTCTTGGTAACCTTCTCTCTGTCAGTGTCTTCTTCGTTAGGGAATATACATATGTATATAAAAATATTTATAAAACATCATAATAATTAGTTATTAATACCCTTAATCCATAAATCATCAGCTAATTCATTCAATATCTTCGTAACTCCTAAGTCACCTAACTGAGGATTTCCACACAAAGAGATTCTCCTCAAGCCCGCCATTGTATCTAAATCTGGTAGACGGTACCTCAGCGTATGCACCCAGTTCTCACTGTAGCGGTGAATTTTTTGATACTAGAAATAGTGAGAAAAAATTCTTCATTGGTTCATAGTTATTTCCATTTGGGAAATATGAATTTGGAATAAACACAATCTTGTTTAGAGAAATAACTAAAAGAGAACAGTTTTTTTTTCGAATTGACCTGATCCAACATTGGATACACACTATGAAACATTTTTATTGTCATCGTATCGGCATTCAAATTTGCATATATGTCCCGACGCATATGCAAATTTCGAAGCACGTCGGACGGCAGGAAGTGAATGTATAGGAATATCAAAATAGCATTGCAATATTACATTCGTTGGTTGTTGTATCTTATATACATAAAAATAATAAGAGCTTGTTAGGTAAAAGAGATATAGTAATATTACTTGTTAAATACCTTTATTAAATCCGATATATAGCCTGCCCCTAGCGGTGTTAACTCACACCCACTTAGGTCCATAGTCAGGATGTTTGGAAGGCATCGTACCGCCTTACAAATTGCTAAACAGCCGGCGTCTCCAATCAAAGATCGCGGTAAGAAGAGATGTTGGAGAGAGCTATTGGCTAAAAGTGCCTGTAATTATGAAGGTTCCGTATAACTCAAACTTGGGTTTTGTTGTTATAATTTTTTTAAATTTTATTGATAAAATGAGCTTATATATATATAATGAGATGTATCTCATTAGATCACATTCTAAAAATGGTTGTTACATGCTTAAATATTAGTATTTTTTGTATATGTTAGTCAAAAACGGTAATAATTTTTTTTTAGTTTTGAATTTTAAACAAAAAATATTACCAATAATAATAATAATACAATTTTTGCCATTTTTACAAAATTTATTACCTCACATATTGGATTCAAGTAGGGTATTTTTAAAGGCAATCCCTCAAGAAGCATTGAGGTCAGCAGCGTTGTGTTCGAAAGTAGTTGTGATACAGCCTCTACTAAGTTACTTAGCATGAAATTCGTTAAAATAACTGATCGTTTGTTGACGGTTTTGGCGAGCCGCTCGCAGTCAATGTGTTCCAGTACTAAAATATGAAATAAGTCTTGGTAATCGAAAAATCTTGTAATGCTAAATTATAAAACTCAGTAATGCCTGTTTTGAAACACAAGATGCCATTTTTATTTGTAAGTTTTTTCTTAGAATTAGAGAAAGTCTAAAAAATTATACACAATACTCTTCTTCACAATTAGCCTAAACAGAGGTTTTTCATTTTCAGTAGCGGAATCCGAAGTCATATTTTATTTAAACTAACTGATTTCTATATATCGATTTAAAACATCTTCACTCGACGTGACTAAGTTGGATCAGCAAGTTCTTAACATTTTTTTCGTTAAAATAAATAATACCCACGGCATATTTATGGTGATGGTATAAATAATGAAATATATACGAAATAATTATAAGAAGCGGCTCTTTCATAATCCTACTACTAAGATGAGTAATGTATTTTACGAAGTTCATAAAGACTGCGTAATAAAGCAACTCGAGGCCCTTTTTAATGAGACTTCGTGGGCGAGATAACGCTTCAAAAAAAAAAAAAAAAAAAAAAAAAAAAAAAAAAAAAAAAAAAAAAAAAAAAAAAAAAAAAAAAAAAAAAAAAAAAAAAAAAAAAAAAAAAAAAAAAAAAAAAAAAAAAAAAAAAAAAAAAAAAAAAAAAAAAAAAAAAAAAAAAAAAAAAAAAAAAAAAAAAAAAAAAAAAAAAAAAAAAAAAAAAAAAAAAAAAAAAAAAAAAAAAAAAAAAAAAAAAAAAAAAAAAAAAAAAAAAAAAAAAAAAAAAAAAAAAAAAAAAAAAAAAAAAAAAAAAAAAAAAAAAAAAAAAAAAAAAAAAAAAAAAAAAAAAAAAAAAAAAAAAAAAAAAAAAAAAAAAAAAAAAAAAAAAAAAAAAAAAAAAAAAAAAAAAAAAAAAAAAAAAAAAAAAAAAAAAAAACCCACACCTAGACTACGCCAATAACTAAAATAATATTAAATATTTCTCTTCATACCAGTTTTCACTTGCTGGCGGCATTTTATCGCCACCGAATGTAAGCTTAGATCACAACTCAAGGCGTTAAGGATAGGCGGCCAGTCTGCATATTTTATCCTATCTACGCAAAAATCTATAACCTTGCCATTGCCAGAGGGAACTATATTACTTAATGGCGTAAGGTTTTGTAATTTACAACATTTTAAATAACATTGGTGGAATATGCGACTGCTCTTGCCGTCACTTTTGCCGACCATTTTTAAAAAAAGGTATAAATTTCTCAAAAAACCATCCGGCCGTCAAGAGTTTAACAATTTGAGTGCTCTGTACAATTGACAACTCGCAATTGTCACATATATATTGAAATTGGAATTGGTACTGTGACAGTGGCAGTCATATTATATTGAGATTTGTAATGTATAAACCTTTTTATTGTTTCATTGCATTCTACAATGTCTACTGCTGATGCTCATTTATTTTCTCTACTACAAAATAATATTTTGCGCTTCTTGTGGCACAACAAAAACTTATTAACCTATTGAATTGAGGAACATAAACATATTTTTATATACAGGTTATCCATATTCAAGAATATTTTTTATATATTTAATTTAGTAAGATGAAGCACTTCGTTGTTCATGATATAAATTAATAAATGTCAAATAAGCTAATATTTTTATGTGGCTATGTTGCGTAAAAGGGACGTACTTGACTTTACCTACGTTGGTTATGTGTTCGAATTCACTTGAAAACATATTATGTATGAACTATAAAATAGTTTCATTTCCTTAATTTGTAAATTTGTAAAAGTGTATTTTTAAAGTTTAGTTTCGTTATGAAGTTGTATTTCTAACACGTGACGAAGTGACCTTTCATTTAATATTTTTTTATACAAATAGACCTTCGCAAGCACTTATGCATCGCCAATCTTCAAAGGGACCATATCTCGTAAAATGCGGAACATGTGTAAAAGTGAAAAAAGGAACTAGTAATTATAGAGTAAGATGAAAAAAAAAACAATAATATTCAATAAAAGTTTATTTAAAATACACTTGTGACTAATTCTTTTACAATACAAAAAATGTCATTGTGGCAGTACTTTTGTAGGTGCATTATATTTATTTATTAAAAAGTTATAACCATTTAAGTAACATTTGTTCAAAAATTATTATAATAACAAAAACCTTTAAAATTATAATTGATTAATATAATAAATTATGTAATTGTAATTTTTCCGCTCTGGTGACAAGACCAATCGCGGCGTTGAGTTCAGCCACTTTACACGCAATGTCTCGGAATCGGGCGGAAAGTGGAGAAGTGTCTTGACACTAGGCACTTGCGGAAAAAGAGCGGAAAAAGAGAATCTTTGAAATTATATAAAATATAATATCCCATAAATATCGACGCCACAAAATAAATGTAATATTTACAAACCCTTGTTAAATAATAACAAAATACTAAAGCAATAACTTCTTATAGTTCTTAAGTGTAAATAACTTGGTTATAGCGATACGGTAACGAAACAAAATATCTTTGATATTTTGATTAAAAACTAGAAACAAACCGTCAAATACAAGCGACGAAGAGACAATGTTATACAACGTTTATCAAATGTCATAATATTTAAAAAATAATATTATTACGCACAGATTAAAAACAGACACCGACTTATAAGCATTTATTTGTTTTATAATCTACATTTGAACAGAGCAATTATATTTGAAAATCAATTAAATGTCACAAATTATTTTCGCTATAGACCATTATTTGTCTATTATTGTCATTTATAGTAAATTTATTAAAAAAAATGCGTATAACTCGGCGTCCAACAATAAAAGTTAACGTTACAGTCATTTTATAAAAGAACGATAATTAATATCGATAAACAAAGTCGAATGATTACAGTATTCGTTGAAAATTTTTTTTTGCTTTGTGTTATCGCAAAAACGCGATATATTTGAATTCACGCTTTAGCATGTATAAAAGATTATAAAATCGATTCTTGTTATATATAATACATAAATATAAAAATAATATATGCATCCATTGGCCTCAGGTACACTAGACACTTATACCGTAACACATTAAATATATTAGAACAAAATATTTTTTGTCTCATTTCTTTAATAACAAATTTATTTTCTCTCTCATTCACAGCCTTCCAGAGCAATTTTTGACTTTCAACCTAATGTTTAATAATTTACCAACAATTTAATACAATTACATACACTTATTCACATTCGTAAAATGACCAATATTAGCAAAAATAATTTTCATAGTCGTCCAGTAATAATTCTATATTAATCTTTTTTCTTTATTTTTATGCCACTGGAACGAATAAAATACTCTTGGCTAAGATTTTAGAATATAATACATATTCGTATTTTGTATTGAAACTTAACAGTGATTACATATTATAATAGTAAAATTGATATTTTAGGTAAAAGAAAAAATACTTTTTATGACATTAAATTGTTAATAAATAAAATATACAGATGCAAAATATAACTTTTAACATCATTCGTTCACTAAGTGACATATCCCCTTTCTTCAATTACTAATCAATATCCAATCGCTTCTATCCCACACATCAAAACCCAAATGAATGAAAGACAAAAAGTGCCAACACAATCGGTCCTCGACAGCTTTCAAGTCCATTCCCCCTTCAGTCCATTCAATTCCATTCAAGTCCATTCGAACGAACACCCTGCAACTCTAGTCCGCGTAGGTGACGATGTAGTCGGCGGGGCGTCGGTCCGCCTCGGGCCGGTCGCCGTCGCTGAAGGAGTCTCGCGAGTAAGAGCGCGGGCGCGTCCACTCGCTCTCCGGGTCGGAGAACAGGTTGCGGTCGTCGAGGTCGTCTTCAGTCGTATCTAAATCCAAATCTGTTTAATATTCAAAATAATTATGCGTTAATAAAAGAGTGGCTAAGGCTTAGGTTGACTGGACGAGATTTCTTCTTGAGATAAGTCCTACCTAGAGATTTATTTTTTCTCATTTAATAATTCATTAATTTTAAATACAACAAAGAATATAATAAACTAAACAAAAAAGTTCGCTCTTCATTAAGATGAAACTTTCTTTGAAGTACCAAACTACCGAATCTAGTGTTGACATTTAGTAGAGGAAAACCAAATGTCAACACTAGATTCGCTAATCCAGTAAAGGCCAGTTCAGAAAGATAAACAAATTTATCTATCTCGAGACCACTGTGTTCTTGGTGGTAAACGCGATGGTCGTAAGTTCGATCCCCACTTTGGGAAAATTATATTTAAAATTATTTTCCATTCTTGCTCTGGTAACACAAAACCTGGAATTGAGTCCCGCCACACAACACGCAATGTCACGGTAACAGGCGGAAAGTGTAGAGTAGAGTGTGATGACTAAGTCCTCACTCATAGCCTGCCATAAGTATCATAAATATTTTTTTAACATTTTTTAAAGTGTTATTCGCACACGTTTGTTCAAGATCTTGAACGGTTTTCAAGAGGCGCGGGTTCAAATCCTGCTGCGTTCAAATATTTATACGTTTTCTAAATATGTCCTTTTCAAGTATCATAAAGTATAGTATGCACAAACCATCATCGTGCATCAACTCGCCGGACCAATCGTTGTCGAATTCGAGCTGCTTGTTGACGTCGCGCTCGTGCGGAGACTGCACCGCGTCCGTGTCCGCGTCTGTCACGTCGTAGATCTCTGTCATCTTCATCTATTGAAGGTTTGGATTCGATTTATGATTCGGGAAATTTATTAACTTTTTTTATACTCGTATTTGAAAATTTTCAAATCTTCTTCGTTACAACTATCTTAAGTATAGAAGATATTTCGCGATTATAACACCGTAGTTCGTGGTCAAGCGTTCGAAACGTCGGGCTTCTAAAATGTATTTTCGAATAACAAACATATACGCGATTAATCCGGTCAAAAATGGTTTCCTTTTTAAAAATGTCTTTAGGGATGTTTCAACATAAAATAAAGCCGTAGTTTTTATCTATACAAGGCCCCAATTTGAAATTTTCATGGATTAATTTAGTTCATTCGTCGTTTTGCATATTTATTTGCATAATAAAAATTTTAGGCCAGGCCAGGCAAGGCGCAAAGGTTGCTTCTATCATTGTCTCTAATGTTGTTGTTTCTATCAATGTCTGTACCTTCTTTATGAAAATTTGAGATAAAAAATATGAAAAAAAAAGAAACAAAGAAAGATTTATGAATGGTATAATTTCCATAATGCAAAAATAAAGAAAGTGTGTTATTTATTTGTATAGATATTAGTATATATCATTAGAGTGGAGTTGAAGGGTTAAATTCAATTATAATTATTATTCTAAAACTGTACTTTAAAAATATTTTATTTTCTTTGTTATGCATTTAATTGATCACACTTACGTCACTGGATTTAAGAGATGAAATAAATTCGCATACGGAAAAACATAACTTTAAACAAATCTCGAGAGAAACAAATGTTTTTGTTATTTTTTTTAAATGATAATCGGAGCTACGGCACTGTTTACATTCAGTTTACAAATAAACGAATTTATCACACATTTGTAAGGCAGACACTAATTGCGGCGCAATTGTAAACACCTCTTATAATATCCGAGTGAAAAGTTGAAATTATATCATCGGGTAAAGTCTTAAAAACATTTGAGCGAATACAACTTAATTGATCATTAAATTGTTTACAATCCAATATGTACATGTAATTTTTTATTCAATATCACGCTTATTCCCGCATAGCAAAGTAGTCAGAGAGAAATGTCAAAACAGTCTGCCCTCCATTTTCCGCCGGAAATAGAGACGTTACGTGGTGGAACTGAGCGCCGCACTTTTCTTGTCAGTGAAAATAGTTTAAATATTATCATTTACCCTAATGGGGATCGAACTGATAGCCTCTAAAAAAACGCCATTTACGTATGCCTGTTTTGTTTTTTGTATAAAATGATTATTAATGAAAGATAAAAGAATCTTTACGTGTTAATAAAGACAATGTTTTTTTAAGATATATTTATATATATATCGATAAACCAGTATAAAGAGCAACTGAAATTATTTTTTTTAATTTTTAAATCCTTAAGTTCATCATCAAAATATTAAACTAAACTCTTTAGAACTAGAACGTATAAGAAAAAAATGGCGCCATTTCGCGGAAATAGGTGACAGACATTACTAATCTATATTATGATAAATGCGCATTTATTGTACAAGCATATGATTTCATGTAGATTTTCTTTAGGAAGTTATATTGAATTTCTGATATTCATATAATACGAGTCTATACATAAATGGTGTTCAATTTAAGTCTTTTAATTGGGCTGAACGGACGTTTCCTTAACTTTAAACTATTTTTAATTGACAAGGTTATGTAAATAATATTTTTTAATCGTTAAAGGTCTTTGAACTATTTAAAAAAAAAACAAAGCGTCTAAATAAATGTGAATTTAACACTCGACACTTTTATTCATTGATTACCATTGAGAATAATTTTGTTCTTAATAGAATTAGTAATAGATTATTTAAAGTCAGCAAATGTTTATTACTAATAAAATGGGTTTTACATTTTATTTTGTTATTGGTGCCTTTTATTTTTTGATAAATAAAATAAAACAAAATGCCACGCCCTACTTTGTTTGTATCCGTCAACCATATTATTCAAATAATTATTCTTTTCGTTTACATCACTCTTTTTTCTTTATTATAAAAATTAAGTGTTTGAAAATAGAAAAGAAATCTTACAACGCCATTTAAACTTACTTCCTGCCGTTATATTTCCTTGAAAATTTGAACTTGTTTCCGGATTTGATAATTATACAATATTTTCATAATGTGAATCTGGTCGTGTCCTTGCCAGGACGACTAGGATAACAAAAAAAAATATAATTTTCGTTTTAAATTAATTTGTTATTATACTAATAAGATTGTATCTATACTAATAAATAAAATTGGAGGGTCTGCTTGTAATATAAAAATAATCGCATACTAAATGCATATTGTGTGCACGGTACTTATACTAACTTACGTTTTTTATACAATTTTGTCTATCTGTCTGTTTGTTTATTTGTTCCGGCGAATCTTTTGTGCGGCTGGACTAATTTTGGCGGAACTTTCACTAAATATATGCAGATAGCTAATATAATAAGGAGTAACTTAGGCTGCTTTCATTTTAGAATTTCACACGGACCGAGTCGCGGGCACAACTAGTCTCTTATATTTAAATTTATTCTAAGTAAGGTAGGTAAGGAAATAAAGGAAAGAGAGCGCTTGAAAATAACGTAAGCGCACCACGTTTTAACCTTTTATCTCTAACCAATAAACGTGTTCGATGAGGTACCTACTATGACGTTTATCATATGTTTTTCACACGCCAACCTATAGGTTATCGTCAATATGCCGAACACGCTTTGCAGCATATATTTCTGCTCTACACTAGTTCCTTACGAATGCTTTTGTCAGGATTATCAAAAAAAAAAAAAACATTTATTTTTCAAATATTTTTTTTTGTATCTGATTGGTAAAAAATAGTAGCGCAGAAAGTTTTGTACTTTGGGAATATATAAATTTTAATTTCTAAAGTAATGTTTTCACATTCCTTGTTTTTTTTTTTCGTAGTAACGAATGGACTAAGGTAGCTATAGTTCCTTACTTAACAATAGTTAGTAAGTAATTCAATAATTTTCGTTATGTTTTCAATTTTACATTTATAGTTATCGAAAAATACGGAAAAAATTACAATTACTTGAAGTGAAATTAAAGAAATGTCAATATTTAATACACTTGAGTAAAATATGTTTTTATCAAATCCGTTCATCTTTATTAGACATGTGGACATTCAAGTAATAACAATTTTAATGTGGCGTAATGCGTCTTTAGTCACAGCCACAGCTTATCAAATATGTATTGCAAGTCCTTTTTTATTATCTGTTGCTTTTGAAAATAATTGAGTTGTAACACAACTTTGTAATGACAGAGTGAAATGTCTTAAGCTATCGTTAGAATACGTCAGTGTTTTTATAAGATTTATTTATTGTTTCAATGAGTATGTATTTCAATACATACTTGTTGCAAGATAGGAAATCCGGGACGGTTTTTTTACGTTTTATTTCTTTACTATTTTTGTATAGTATTTGTTTATTGTATTTTTATTGTGTAATTTAATTTAAATCTTACAAACTGCTTCATATATTTTTATATTTTTTTGTGTTAAGTACGTGTCATATGATAATTATATTTACAAAATTTAACTGTAATATTGTACAATAGTCTTAAAATATTTAATGTATATTTTTAAGGAAAATAATATATTGTTATATTATCTATACAATTTATGTATATATTACCTATTTAGTTCATCATAATATTTTATTTACAAAAAGAGCATGACGCACACACACACACATATATATATATATATATATATAAAACTCTAAGAGCTACCGACTCACGAAAGTCAAAGTACAGCTACAGTAATGGACGTAAAAAAACACATGCGGGTTCCTTGTAAAGCTTAGGGGTTCCCCCCTAAGAGAGAATTTTTCAAATTTCCTACGGAACCAGGAAACAACGGTATTTTACTGAAGTCGCGGGCTACAACTGGTCAATAACATATATAGATTTTTTTAATTACCTTATTATCGCTGTCTAAATAGTAATACGCCAGGAGTGCTTCATTGTGAGTGGTCACGTTTAGTATGTGCTCGAACGTGTCGGCGTCTGCAGGTGCATCACCACCGTATGTTATACGCATATGACTTGTGCGCCTGAAAAAATAATAAGTGTAAAATGATTGGCTGAATATTTTATATTTCATAGCGTTCAGTTGGAAAATATCTATTAAAAAGAAAACATTATCACTAAATACATAATTGTAAATAATAAATTTAAAAAAATATTTCCTAAAAACATTTATGCATTGCTGATGAACGCATGGCTTAGCGGTCAGAGCGCTTCAACGGTATTCAAGAGGCGCGGGTGCAAATCCCGCAGCATTCAATTTTTTAAACGGTTTCTAAATATGTTTTTCAATTTCCTAAGTGTGTGAATAACACGTTAAAATCAAATGTTAAAAAATTTCAAAAAGATTGATTCTCAGTCTGTATTCGACGTTCAAAATACGAAGCATGTATTCTTATTTTGATTAAAATGAATATTTTTCAAAATATTAATCCGAGTGGATTAGATCCTACAACCAATCGAGTTTGCAATGAGACGCTGCCCCACTGCGCCACGATGGAATCAATTAACAATCATTATTCAAATAAACGATAACTCAAATTTAAAAAAAAAAAAAGGAAAGTAGAAATTAGCGATAAAGATCGACAAAATTTAATTTCTTAATCAATATATCTGAGGAAGGTTTCGTATACGAATGCGCAAAAATATAAATTCCAACAATTCAGTCACGTGGAACGATTTCAATGAACAAAACAGAACACTTATATTATTATTAACTCTTACATCATACTTCATGGTTATACTAATATTAGTTTCAATTGTTATTTTAAAACATACGTATACTAATGTATATTAGTGCACGTATTGTTTGGTTAGAATTATATTTTTTATCAGAAAATGTATGGCGTTCGTGATTTTTACACATTTTATACGAAACGATTTTAATCGAATTAATATACGTATAACGGAGAGTCTTGGCACTAGGCGCTCATTGACCACCGCGCTATGCGGGAAAAAGCGTGAAGCTAAAATCACAATCACATATAATTATGTATTCAAAAACATATTTTAGAAAACGTTTAAAATATTTTCGAATACCAAAATATACGCGACTAATCTGGTTTCATTTTTATTATTTTTTTTTCTCGCATATTTAGCATTCTTATATAACGGGCAGAGAGAATCGATTAATAAATCACACCGTGATACACTATAGTGGAGACTAAATGAATGGCGGAAACCAGCAAAATTTTGTAATAAGTAAGTAAGTAAGCAAAGGTTTTCATGTAACATATGTTACCACATGCAATCTTGCATAATTTGAAATGTCTAGTAATAATTTAACTAATTTGAGATTGTAAAGTCTTTTAAAATATATTGAAAATGACATATTTAGAAAACGTATAAAAATTTGAACGCAGCGCGATTTGAACCCGCGCCTCTTGAAAACCGTTGAAAACAAGAGGCACGGGTTCAAATCCCGCTGCGCTCAAATTTTTTTGCGTTTTCTAAATATGCCTTTTTCAATTTCCTTAGTGTGGGAATAACACATTAAAAAATGTTAAAAAAATATATATTGAGAATTATTTTAATGTTATGTAATAACATTAAATTGCACATTTGTATGTAAAATTAAGATTTGTATTTATTCACTACTTTACGCTTTTTCACTCATAGCTGGGTAGTCAGAGAGAACTTAGTGTCAAGACACTCCGTTCTCCACTTTCCTCCCGATTTAGGGGTATTGCGTGTTGAGTTTCCCCAATGCTTGAGCTTTGTCTTGTTCCACAGATCACCAGATCAAACAAATGAAACTAATAAAATTATCATCATCAAGTGGGAATCGAACCCACAACCAATCACGTTTACAGTCAGACGCTATCCCACTGCGGCCAAGATGGTCACAGATGGATAGATTTTTATTTATTTTTCATATATTTTATCTTGACGCATTCGCCATCATAAACGACGTATGACGGCTCGAAAGCAATTCTTTTCCCCCCTTTCTGGTAAATGGGGTGTTGGGTGAGGGAACGCAAAACAAACACCAGAACGGTGTTATGAAAACATTAATCCAATTGGAAAAGCAACCTAGAATTATTGTTTGTATCATCTATATACTTTGGCGAAAATAAAACAAATATTGAATATTACATATTTTTAATATCTTCAAAAATGATATTCGTGCGAACATCATCTTTGAAGATATTGTAATATTTTAAAATTGCTTTTACAACAACAAACTCACATTTGTACATGTAACCTCACGATAATAGATAGCTGACGTCTTCGCTGGTGGCTATAACATGACACAATTATTGAGTGGAAGTGCGCAGTAGATAACACTATCAAAACTTTCGTTGTTTCAATTGATATTCATTTTGCATTTACCGTGTTTACTTAATTTTGCAAAATATTATTGATAGTACTAATTTTAAAGGACAATTATCGAAATTATATATTACTAGAGTCCGTCGTGGCGCGGTGGGACAGCGCCTGATTGGAAACGCGATCATTGTGGGTTCCATTCCCATTCTTTCTTGATTCTGGTATTGGGTACAAAGCGCGCCCTTGAGTTCAGTCTCAACATGCAATGTCTCGATTTCGGACGGAACATGGATAAAGGAGTATCGTGACACTACCGTGTTATGCGGGAAAAAGCGTGAAGCTGCATATATACCAATTTTCTATTGAAATACTTTTATATAAAGGTATGTAGGTAGGTTTGTACCTACACATAAAAAATGTGGAAACCAACGTTAGTTAAAAACAAACACAATTGATAGATATATTGTACAAGGTCAATCTTTTTATCACAACATATTGTTACGCAATTACTTTTTAAAATAATATAATTTATCATAAAAATATGCAACAAAATATCTTCATACCTAGATTTTTTGTGATAAGATGACGACTGTGTTTTTATAATGAAACTGCGTAATAAGAAATATGTTCACTTTAATATTAAAAAACATGAATCTGTATCTTTCGCACAATGTCTAGAATTCGGGCGGATAGTGGAGAAACGAGTGTCTCGACACTAGGTTCTCTCTGACTACACTGCTATGCATAAATAAATTAATTACAGTGGCAAAGGTACATTTAAATGAATTGAATGGGCGTTTTCTTTCAGCTTCACAATCTTTTCCGCGCATTTGGGAAGCCAGCGAGTGTATTAGCGTCTAGTGTCATCAACACTGCGTGTTGAGTAGCGAACCCAATCGCCAGACTTTCTCTTCCAACCAGAACAAATAAATGACAGTAAGCTAAACACAACTATTTCCCTGAGTGGAATCGAACTCACAACAATTGTGTATCAGTCAGACGGTCTTATACTGAGCCATGATAGTCTCGAATGATTATATGTCATAATAAAATAGTCGAGAGCTTAATTTTGAATTCGTATTAAAAACACGCATAGTAAACGTAAAGCATAAAGAAAATATATACTCGTATATTAATATATATATAAGTATCAATAAGTATATATTTATTGCATTTATTTAACTGTCTTACAGTTTATCAAAGTTGATTTCGATACGACATAAAGTGGCTTTGTTTCTAAGCCTACCAATAACAAGCATGACTAATTCGTGATTGGACGAAGACCTATGTACCGTCGTTTAGCACTAATTAACTTTTATATATATATGATAATCTGAAATATAAATATGTGCGAATCGAAACAATTTTCCTGGAAATTTAGTTTACTTAGTCACCCATTTATTGACAAAAGAACTAAACCTATTAGAACTTGAAGTTACATTGACTAGAAGCTAATCTCGATATGATAAAGGCCACGTTTAGTTTAAAATACATTATTTTAAAAATAATTTTAACTCAAATAGGCTTCTACAAACACTTTCAAATCGTCAATTTACGTAAAATGTCAGTATTGTCAGTCCTACCGGAAGCCACCGCCGCCCCGGAAGGCAGTTCTGCTGAGTAGAGCCATTGGGAAACCCAACCAGTCTTCATATATTTTTTCAAATATTATTTTATAATAAGTTCTTAGTTATAATTAGTCTCCCGAGCATCAACAGCATTTAATTGCACACAAAATCAGAATAGTATTCTTGGACAGAATAATATACTTTCCTCAATAATATATTTTTAATTTTGATTTTAAACTGTTCAATGGAATTTTATTGCACATACACTTTACCTTGTGACATTGTGATTTATTCCCCTTTTCAATGGGAAACCTAGGAGTATTCAGCTAATTTTTATTGCTTGTGTTTATACCGTGTTTATCACTGTTTTTTTAAATAATCGTGTATATTTGCGTAATGCGTAAACAAAAATATTATTTTCGATATATTGCAACGCTGGGTGCGTTTTATTAAGAACTTCTCGCAAATAATTTCGAGTGCTCCAAATAGTCCAGTAGTACAATGACAATTTATTCAATAAAAAATCATCTAAGCCGTCTGAAATTGAGTAGCATTTTCATTCTCAAATATTGAAAACCTTTTAATTTCATAAAACAAAAAAATGTTAATATTGTGAAAATATAATTAACAATCAAAATAATTATGAATCATCTAATTAAATTGCACAATGAAACCGCTCAAAGCGAAACCTGGGAAATAGGGCACTCGGATAAGAACGCACTTTATCAGGCTCCCTTTGTTTTCATTAAAATTACTATCGATTTGTAATTTATATTGTATCTTGTTTTTTGTTTTTTTTTTTTAATTTATACATACATATAATATAAATGTTACTGATCGCTGTCTGTACACAGATAGATGAAAATAAAATATTATTACGGGCATTTATCAAAATAACAGAACCCAAAAAGAAATACTTTTAATTTTTTTTCTGTTTGTCCGCGCGTTTGTACCGTCATATCGGCTCATAAATAAAAAAATACAATTTAAATGCTACGCAGGCGAAGCCGCGAACGGGTCGCTAGTAAGAACTATGTATATGTATTATATATCTATATGTAATTAGCATAGATCACTCAATGTGAATGAAAGCCTACTTTTTTGACATGATATGGGGACGTTACGTTAGAAAAGTTAGTCAAGAAAAAGGTTGCTAAATATGAAAGCCATGTAAAATGGGATTTAAAGGATTGTGAAGATATAGTTCTTCCACCTACTGCTACTTCGGGATGGTTCAATCTGTAAACAATCCATGATATTTGATATTTCCATTTAGTCTAGAATTGCCTGTTAATATTTTTAGCATTTAAAAAACAAGGATCCAAGAGAGAATCGTTATATTTGTTAAGAAGATCTGACAGAGCTGTGTAGAAGTGTCGACGTACAATTATCTTTTAAACTTCACAATTATATGTAAAATATACAACAATTTTTATGTTAATAAACGAAAATAATGAAACTTTTAATCATTTTCCATTTCGACCTTCAATTGTCGACCGATTGAAAAACATTATCAGTCACGGAAGAGAACAACGAACAGAATGATATTAAATAATATTCAAACATGAAAAGATAACGAAAATTCGCTGAAATTAATTAATGTGAGAAATTTGGCTCTAGTGACATTTAAAACAAAGGCACAGATAGCTTAGATAGTAATCAGTACCACAGATATATTAAAAACATAATTAATCTACGCGAATAATTTTAACAATCTTATATGGATAGATTCATATGCTCTATCATAATGGTAGAGCATTTAAAAAGGAAGCTTTTAGTAATTTTGAAACTTTACATTGAAAAACAAAATAATATTACTAAAACAGATTCTATTGCTACCTTTTTGAACGTATTTACTAATTGCAAACGGCTTTTTCAAAAACATAGAACCAATACATTCATTTTTCTTGCTATACAGTTTCAATAGCTTCAAATTGATTTTAAATAAGATCAAAGTTGGGGAAACGCTACAGAGGGTTTGGATTTGCCTTCATTATATAGAATAATGGCAGTTCTCAATATCAGTAATCTATATACATATAATAAAAATGCAACTGATCTCTGTCTTTACATGGAAGAAATTAAAGAAAATATATAATTGGGGGCATTTATCAATGTATTAGAAGCCAAAACTATGATTTTAATTTTTTTCTTGTTTGTCTGTGCCCTTGTACATACTAATCTCAGAAACGGCTTAACCGATTTAAATGCAATTTTGAGAATTGTATTTTGGTAAGCTTCTCTAACATTTTAAGTTTATTTTATTTCAGATTAATATGTATCTACTAATACTGAAAACGTTAAAGCGATACTTTCGTGAATGTCAAGTCTGTTGCTAGGCGAGCAACTTGTATTTCATTATAAAATCGTAAATAGATCTAATTCAGGCAATTACATTATTTTCTATTGCTTTTAATCTGAAATTATAGTTTTATCGAAAGTGAGTACTTGATATTTTTTTAGCTGCACATTATTGCGCCAAACATACAAGTATAAATAGAAAAATCTCGAAACATGCACATAATTTTCAGCTGTCCTACGAAACCATCATATTCTGACAATTTCAGTTATTATTAATACAAACAAAAGGTGCTTGTTAATTAGCTATTCGATATTTTCAAATTATGATTATCGTATTACATTACATTTGTATAAATACAATTTTTTGTATACAATGCCTTGTATAAAAAAAAGAACCAAAATTATGACCACCGTATTATATTACAAGTGTATATACAATTTTTTCATCTAATGCCCTATACAAAAAAAAAGTAACGTGTCAAAAAGTTTTTTAAAAAATTAACATGAATTTCAAGATTAAATTATAAAAGAATAACTATACTTCAATATTCAAGTTATATTACTTGAATACATACTTAAACGTCATTACAGGTAAAGCTTAGCCAACTATATTTTTTTAATCAGTCTGGCGTGATAACAATGCAATTAGTCCTGTGTGATAAGAAAATTACCAAATGAAGGTCATGTACCGATTAGATTATGTTTAGTAGATATTTAGATTTGTGGATAATAAAGGAACTCACGTCAATAAATAGTACGAATTACATTTTCAATAATATCAATTAATGTAAATTAATAAGTTCCTTGATTTTCGCGATTATTACACATTATGAAATGAAACTATTTTAACCGGATTAATCGCGTATAATTTTAGTATTCGAAAATACATTTTTAGAACCCTACGTTTCGAACAATTAACAGTAGTCCGTGGTCACAGGTAGACTGAGTGTGAGAGTGAGTCCACCACGTAGCATAATGTAAATTATATCAAACGAGATGCAGCACGCAATATTAAGTTCCCATGGGAATATCGTAAAATGCTTTATTAGTGCGTGTATATATATATATATATATGACGGAACAGTAATAACGGTAACGACATAATAGTTAAATCAGTAATCAAAGGAAAAACTGGATTTTACTTAAGATATATGTAAAGTCATTATATATTTTACATCACACTTTTTTTAATTTGCCCGCATTATTAATACAAAAAAAACATGCAACTGAGAATTTAAACATAGTAACGGTAAAACCGTTGATGCAATAACGCTTATATTTCAAATTTGTATTTAGAAATATTTTTTTTTAATTTAATATATTTATGGAATAGTTTATGGAATTTTATGTTGCATATTAAACAAAATTAAAACGTGCACCTATGACCGCTTAATACATATGTATAAAAACTACGCGTTTATTATTTCAACATAATTCATTGTTCCAGTTAAAAGCTAAGAAATAACAATGGATACACACATATTTAAAATATAATATAGTTTCTAATTCCATTGACGCTTATCGTTGCTAAGTGTAGTGGAATTATAAATGTACAACTGATGGTAATGAGTTCATATTCAGTATCTACTCGGGGGAATGATTTTATATATTTTTTAAAAAAAAAAAAAAAAAAAAAAAAAAAAAAAAAAAAAAAAAAAAAAAAAAAAAAAAAAAAAAAAAAAAAAAAAAAAAAAAAAAAAAAAAAAAAAAAAAAAAAAAAAAAAAAAAAAAAAAAAAAAAAAAAAAAAAAAAAAAAAAAAAAAAAAAAAAAAAAAAAAAAAAAAAAAAAAAAAAAAAAAAAAAAAAAAAAAAAAAAAAAAAAAAAAAAAAAAAAAAAAAAAAAAAAAAAAAAAAAAAAAAAAAAAAAAAAAAAAAAAAAAAAAAAAAAAAAAAAAAAAAAAAAAAAAAAAAAAAAAAAAAAAAAAAAAAAAAAAAAAAAAAAAAAAAAAAAAAAAAAAAAAAAAAAAAAAAAAAAAAAAAAAAAAAAAAAAAAAAAAAAAAAAAAAAAAAAAAAAAAAAAAAAAAAAAAAAAAAAAAAAAAAAAAAAAAAAAAAAAAAAAAAAAAAAAAAAAAAAAAAAAAAAAAAAAAAAAAAAAAAAAAAAAAAAAAAAAAAAAAAAAAAAAAAAAAAAAAAAAAAAAAAAAAAAAAAAAAAAAAAAAAAAAAAAAAAAAAAAAAAAAAAAAAAAAAAAAAAAAAAAAAAAAAAAAAAAAAAAAAAAAAAAAAAAAAAAAAAAAAAAAAAAAAAAAAAAAAAAAAAAAAAAAAAAAAAAAAAAAAAAAAAAAAAAAAAAAAAAAAAAAAAAAAAAAAAAAAAAAAAAAAAAAAAAAAAAAAAAAAAAAAAAAAAAAAAAAAAAAAAAAAAAAAAAAAAAAAAAAAAAAAAAAAAAAAAAAAAAAAAAAAAAAAAAAAAAAAAAAAAAAAAAAAAAAAAAAAAAAAAAAAAAAAAAAAAAAAAAAAAAAAAAAAAAAAAAAAAAAAAAAAAAAAAAAAAAAAAAAAAAAAAAAAAAAAAAAAAAAAAAAAAAAAAAAAAAAAAAAAAAAAAAAAAAAAAAAAAAAAAAAAAAAAAAAAAAAAAAAAAAAAAAAAAAAAAAAAAAAAAAAAAAAAAAAAAAAAAAAAAAAAAAAAAAAAAAAAAAAAAAAAAAAAAAAAAAAAAAAAAAAAAAAAAAAAAAAAAAAAAAAAAAAAAAAAAAAAAAAAAAAAAAAAAAAAAAAAAAAAAAAAAAAAAAAAAAAAAAAAAAAAAAAAAAAAAAAAAAAAAAAAAAAAAAAAAAAAAAAAAAAAAAAAAAAAAAAAAAAAAAAAAAAAAAAAAAAAAAAAAAAAAAAAAAAAAAAAAAAAAAAAAAAAAAAAAAAAAAAAAAAAAAAAAAAAAAAAAAAAAAAAAAAAAAAAAAAAAAAAAAAAAAAAAAAAAAAAAAAAAAAAAAAAAAAAAAAAAAAAAAAAAAAAAAAAAAAAAAAAAAAAAAAAAAAAAAAAAAAAAAAAAAAAAAAAAAAAAAAAAAAAAAAAAAAAAAAAAAAAAAAAAAAAAAAAAAAAAAAAAAAAAAAAAAAAAAAAAAAAAAAAAAAAAAAAAAAAAAAAAAAAAAAAAAAAAAAAAAAAAAAAAAAAAAAAAAAAAAAAAAAAAAAAAAAAAAAAAAAAAAAAAAAAAAAAAAAAAAAAAAAAAAAAAAAAAAAAAAAAAAAAAAAAAAAAAAAAAAAAAAAAAAAAAAAAAAAAAAAAAAAAAAAAAAAAAAAAAAAAAAAAAAAAAAAAAAAAAAAAAAAAAAAAAAAAAAAAAAAAAAAAAAAAAAAAAAAAAAAAAAAAAAAAAAAAAAAAAAAAAAAAAAAAAAAAAAAAAAAAAAAAAAAAAAAAAAAAAAAAAAAAAAAAAAAAAAAAAAAAAAAAAAAAAAAAAAAAAAAAAAAAAAAAAAAAAAAAAAAAAAAAAAAAAAAAAAAAAAAAAAAAAAAAAAAAAAAAAAAAAAAAAAAAAAAAAAAAAAAAAAAAAAAAAAAAAAAAAAAAAAAAAAAAAAAAAAAAAAAAAAAAAAAAAAAAAAAAAAAAAAAAAAAAAAAAAAAAAAAAAAAAAAAAAAAAAAAAAAAAAAAAAAAAAAAAAAAAAAAAAAAAAAAAAAAAAAAAAAAAAAAAAAAAAAAAAAAAAAAAAAAAAAAAAAAAAAAAAAAAAAAAAAAAAAAAAAAAAAAAAAAAAAAAAAAAAAAAAAAAAAAAAAAAAAAAAAAAAAAAAAAAAAAAAAAAAAAAAAAAAAAAAAAAAAAAAAAAAAAAAAAAAAAAAAAAAAAAAAAAAAAAAAAAAAAAAAAAAAAAAAAAAAAAAAAAAAAAAAAAAAAAAAAAAAAAAAAAAAAAAAAAAAAAAAAAAAAAAAAAAAAAAAAAAAAAAAAAAAAAA
The DNA here is from genome assembly GCA_038994665.1 of Podotricha telesiphe. Taxonomy (NCBI): domain Eukaryota; kingdom Metazoa; phylum Arthropoda; class Insecta; order Lepidoptera; family Nymphalidae; genus Podotricha; species Podotricha telesiphe. Next base: position 60,473 of record JAOYRR010000464.1, read on the forward strand.
AAAAAAAAAAAAAAAAAAAAAAAAAAAAAAAAAAAAAAAAAAAAAAAAAAAAAAAAAAAAAAAAAAAAAAAAAAAAAAAAAAAAAAAAAAAAAAAAAAAAAAAAAAAAAAAAAAAAAAAAAAAAAAAAAAAAAAAAAAAAAAAAAAAAAAAAAAAAAAAAAAAAAAAAAAAAAAAAAAAAAAAAAAAAAAAAAAAAAAAAAAAAAAAAAAAAAAAAAAAAAAAAAAAAAAAAAAAAAAAAAAAAAAAAAAAAAAAAAAAAAAAAAAAAAAAAAAAAAAAAAAAAAAAAAAAAAAAAAAAAAAAAAAAAAAAAAAAAAAAAAAAAAAAAAAAAAAAAAAAAAAAAAAAAAAAAAAAAAAAAAAAAAAAAAAAAAAAAAAAAAAAAAAAAAAAAAAAAAAAAAAAAAAAAAAAAAAAAAAAAAAAAAAAAAAAAAAAAAAAAAAAAAAAAAAAAAAAAAAAAAAAAAAAAAAAAAAAAAAAAAAAAAAAAAAAAAAAAAAAAAAAAAAAAAAAAAAAAAAAAAAAAAAAAAAAAAAAAAAAAAAAAAAAAAAAAAAAAAAAAAAAAAAAAAAAAAAAAAAAAAAAAAAAAAAAAAAAAAAAAAAAAAAAAAAAAAAAAAAAAAAAAAAAAAAAAAAAAAAAAAAAAAAAAAAAAAAAAAAAAAAAAAAAAAAAAAAAAAAAAAAAAAAAAAAAAAAAAAAAAAAAAAAAAAAAAAAAAAAAAAAAAAAAAAAAAAAAAAAATATATATATATATAGAAGAAACATCCAATTATAGTTAAATTCATTTTACATAGGAAACTAATGATTAGTACAAATTGTGGTAGCACAAATACATATTAAGCACAAGTTGAAATTTATGTTTATAGGCGTAGAACCGGTCGTCTGTTTCCGATCGACAAGTATCCGTTTTCTTAACACACCTCGAGTGTCGGCGTAGTTCGAGAGAAAGTCTGTAGTGGTTTCGAACGAATATTTCAAAGCGAATAAAACTTTTTTTAAACATTTTTTAAAGTGTTATTCGCACACTTAAGACACACATTTTTAGAAAACGTATGACTTTTTTGAATCTGGTACTGTTCTCAAGAGGCGCGGGTTTAAATCTAGCTGCGTTCAAATTTCTATACGTTTTCTGAATATGTGTTATAAAACTTTTGACTATTGTTATATTCAGAGGAATGATAATATTTAATGTTATTTTTATTTCTCCGCTCTGGTAAGGCAAAACGCGGCATTCGATTCCGCCATTCCCTCCGCCACCGTCCTCTCTGACAACTACGATACAGAATTAACCGAAAAAATATATTATTAAATTTTTAGTAATGTAACATAGCACTAAAATGTCTTTAATACATGGCTTAGGCATATCTCATAAACAAATATTATTAAAAATGGAGTACAATTGGAAATAAGGTTTATATCAGCGAATTAATATAATCAAATCTGATATTCAGAATGGAGAATGATATGTGTTTATCATATATACCTATATGATGTGTAACGATTATTTTTATGTAACAAGTACATGAATAAATAAATAATACAAAGCAATTTTATATGATTTTAGAGAGAATAAAAAAAACCAATAATTTAATTCAATACAAACAGGAAATGAACATGACATCCATTTCAATTTGACAGTTACTTATGAATATTATATAACCTGTCAGAATTTAACGCCGTATTGCCCAATTTCGTAATTCTCGTATTTAAATTTATATAAGGCCAGTTAAAAAAAAATAGACAATCAATTTAAAAATAAAACAAATTTGGCATTATCAAATAAGTACGTACATAATTGTTATCGAAACCATCAGAACGCAATAGAAGCTGTATTTAGTACGAATATTTTATATTATATATTATTTTTTATGTTAAAAAAACAGGAAATTCTTACATATCAGCGTATAATGTTATCGTACGTGGTTAGGATTTTACAGTATTTATTATAAAACACGAGTACCTCACTCGAGGTCATGTCGATTATCAATCAGTTAAACAAAAAAAAACAAATAATACATTTTTTGAAATGAAACTATTTTAACCGGATTAATCACGTATAATTTTCGTATTTAAAATACATTTTAGAAACTCGACATTTCGAACACAGTAGTCCGTGGTCACAGGTAGACTGTAAAGTGTTTGAAACGTTAAAATAGTTTCATTTCAAAATGTGTAATAATCGTGAAAATCAAAGAACTTATTAAATAATATACTTGTTTACTTTGTTGTTAAAGTTTATATATTTTTTTAAAAATTACTAATATTTCTTTTGTAATGATAATTATTAGGGACAAAAATAGTCCGTCTGATTTTTAGCCTTAAATTATTTCAGCCCAAATGCATACATAACTTTCAATGAACAACAACGACAACATGCAATCACATTACAAAAAAAGCTCAAAATAATTAAAAAAAAATTGACATGAATATTATTATTTTTTTTATTTATTGTAATTCGACCTAACCCAGACTATACATTAGCGCAATTTACAAGAATCCACGCCAGCGCCATATAAAAAAAAAAACCAACACCAAAGCTAGCGTAAAAAACTGACCTAGTAATTAAGTTGTTGTGTCGGACACACCTCCTCCTACGAACGAGCACATTTCCCACCACGCTGTATTGCAACGCGTGCCTCTCTACTTTATCACCGAGATAACTAAAAAAGCGATGAAATGCTTTATATTATAATATTGCGTGTTAAATAAATATAAGTAAAGCATAAAGGTGCTATATGTATGTAAACATTGTAAGCGATTATTACATCATTAGAGATTATAGGTGTAATATTGGTATATTGTGTTTTATGGACCCCAACAAGTCGACATGGTTGAAGTTGATTGATGACTCTCAGTTTAACAGTTTAGAAATTTCTAGAGTTGTGCCGATTTTGGACTGGTCGCTAAGCCGATTAGACGCTTGTAGGGGGTCGGGTAGCAGATCATGGTTTCGAAGATTTACAAGGACACACGTCTTCAACGCATTCGCAAACTAATCGCAATTGAGCAGTCACAAACGAAGGACATGACTGACTGACTTTACATTCCAAATGTGTAAAAGACTGATTACAAAACAAAATATCTAATAACAACCATTGTTTCAATCTAATTCCCTCTACATACATACATGTTATTGTAAAATTGAGAAGAGTCGCCGATTACGATACTGGCCGGCTTTACCGACTAGTCGCTACGCCTACAATAATTTTGAATATTCATTTTCTATAGAATTACTTATAAAACGTTTTTAATATACGAAAAGTATGTAAGCTGTCGAAACGAATTCCCAAATTCGAGTATTATCATATCACTTGGGTTAATTTACTTTAAGGATTTATTTTAACAATATTATATTAAACAATAAAGCTAAAAAATATCTAATTTTTTTTAAGCCTTTTATAATAATATCCAGTCAGGCTCATGAGCTAATTTCCCTTAGCACTAATGGGCCGCGCTATCATATCGCAAAATGGCTTTCCTATATTACGGACCGTGACACAATTTTAAACTAACACAACGACATGAAATAAAAATGTAATAATAATTTTGATAGTAAATGACGTAACACTTTAGTTAGGCAATATTGCGAATTGTTTAGTTAATGATGATAGGCCATTAGCTTAAGTATTATAAGAATATTTTAATTAAAAAAAAAACAGCATATTTCCGGCCAAATTCGTTTTGGAAGTTAATCTACTAATATTTACGTATTATTTATATAATTAAAAATATATAATATATTGTGGCACTAGTGGAACGTCTGTGAAGCACACACTATTGTTGTCAGTTAGATACACACTCGGAGGCATGTTTACATTTAAATTATATCATGTTTTTTCGGTATTTTTAGAGAACCGAAAAAGATAAAGTAAAGTTTAGGTAGATTTTCTTACAAAACGAATTCTGTCGAAATTAAGGTTAAGACTTGGAAATGCCACCAAAATTCCAAAGGGAATATCACCAAAATAAGCGGAAAGTGGAGAACGGACTAATTTTACACTATGTTATAAGTACTAAGAACAGTATGTGATAAGTGAAAATAAAAATAAAAAAACCCAACTTCACGCTCTTTCACGCATTGCAGTGTAGGCAGAATAGAGGTAGTAGCTCCAATTTCCGCCGGAATTCGACACGACGACGAGTACAGAATGCTAAAGTTTATATAAAAATAAGTTAATCGTAACGTGCTTTATACTTTTTGAAAGGAAACTATTTTAATCGGATTAATCGCGTATAATTTTGGTATTCGAAAATACATTTTAGAACCCGACGTTTCGAACACTTTACAGTAGTCCGTGGTCACAGGTAGACTCTGGTAGACTCTGGTCTAGTGTTCGAAACGACGGGTTCTAAAATGTATTTTCGAATATCAAAATTATACGCGATTAATCCGGTTAAACTAGTTTCATTTCAAAATGTGTAATAATCGCGAAAATCAAAGAACTTATTGTGCTTTATACTTTTATTTACTTAGATTAAGGAAAGTACACTTCGTATTTACGAGGGTGTCCACAATAATTGATAAGCACCCATATGGTATTTGTGTTTGTTATTGTGTGATAAATGCAATCAATATTTTATTTTAATTAAAAACACGTATAAAATATGAATTATCAACGAAAACTGTTTTTACTTTAACCTGTCCTAACTCGTGTTATTTCTAGAAATTCTAGAATTTTTATATGTAGCTAGAGTTTAAAAAAAGAACCATATTTTGTCTAAATGAATTTAATTGAAATTAAAAGTTGAAGCTACTGGATTTGCTGTTAACTATCGATCTTTTAATGGTTATTTATAAAAAAAAATGTCATTATGACATTTGGTTAACTTACGAGGTTCATTCGCTTTCGCTTAACGGCGAAATTTCTATAATTTTGTTAGTAATTCTTTAAGAAGATTTATAAAAAGGCTCAATGGTATTGTTGGGTTTCAGGTTCGAATCTTTATACGCTTAAAGTTTTATACAAAATTTATTACATTTATTTAAATAAATATATTAACAGCTGTTTATGAACACGTTTATTCAATAATCGTATCGTATCAATCGTCGTAATTTTCGTATATAATTTGTTGCACGTTATAATAAGAATACAAACTCCGTTTTAATAAGAATAAAAAACTCCATGGACTTTTGTCGTCCTTTTTCTTTGTAAATTTTTTTAGTAGTCCCGTTTTTGATTTAGTATGACAGGGAGCATACTCGGTCACATACATCTATGTAAAAGCAAAAACGATATATCCTAATTCTTAAGAAGCCTTTATCTTGATTAAATTTAAAAGGATTTGTTTTATTCGAGGGACTGGAAGAGTCCTTCCAAGAGTCATGTTCGATGGTTGTCACGTATTCACTATGTTAGTTTGCGGATCGGCTCTCTGTATAACATTAAAGTATACGTATTGAAGTAAAAAACCCCAATATAAAAGAAACAATTCAGATATCAACCGTCTTAATCAAAATAAGTTTCGAATATTTATTACATACAGAAAGTAAATTCCGGAGCAGACAGCTCGGAGCAGTGCCTGGGACTAGCAAAGAGAAGGTTTAAGGGGCCCCCCCTTTGTAATGCATTAACGCCTTGACTATCCGAGCTCTATATCTAACTAAATTGATAGTTCTAGACATCATATCTGGTTGAATTTCGCATATTCTAGATATTAATTATGGAAACGGCCAAATAGATTAACCCACTAGTAAAATATAACGACATTTATATGACACGACACAATTATAAAAAAGAAAACTTAATGTATATTTATATTATTATTTAACATTTTAATTTATCTAAATCGTGTCAAAGGATTAAGTATAAAGTGCTTTTTTTTAAAATGACCTGTTTAATATATGAGCACGACTTCACGAAATAACGGAATGAAGTAACGATTCCCGTTATTTAGGTGAATGAATCCGTTATTATTAAAATATCGTATTTAGTATTATTGTTTCAGTATATTTTCACATGTTAACTAAAGATATACTAAATAAAATGTTTTATACTTTTGAAATGAAACTATTTTTAAACGGATTAATCACGTATAATATAGGTATAATATCGGATTAATCGCGTATAATATTGGTATGGATTATCGACCATTTTTAGAATCCATATTTCATTTCAAAATGTGTAATAATCGTGAAAATCAAAGAACGTTTTATACTTTGCTTTGTTTTATACAGAGCTTTTTATATTTTATTTTTTTAATTATATTTTCAGTATTAGTCCCAACTGCCATTTTAAACCAACTAAATAGTTCTACATGCAATCAAATCTATTTAGTAAAAGTAGTATCCAACTTACCTCCTATGAAGTAGCGTCGACAAAAAAAAATCAATATATAATATTACATACTAAATAATCCGAAACCACTATCAGTAAATGATCAAAATATATACCACCCTTGCCAAAATTATTAGAAAAAAAACTTTTTTTAGATTTTTTTTTAATATATTTTATTAATTTTAGCAATGACGATTCAAATTAGTATAAGAAAAATCAAATCTAATTTGTATAATAACACATAAAGGTATTCAAAATTAACGTCTTACAACTCTAAAGAGTGTCTTCGGCATCGTCGACCTCTGTACGGCTTACGTCATAGACAGCGATGCATCCTAATGGTTTAATAATAATTTACTTGTAAACAAAGTTTTGAAACAAAGAAGAAAATAAACATTACTACTTACATTATTTTTTATTACTGGTATAAAAAAAGGTTGATTGAAAGGTTGAAAACCGTTCAAGTTCAACCGTTGAACGGTTTTCAAGACGCGCGGGTTCAAATCCCACTGCGTTCAAATTTTTATACGTTTTCTAAATATGTCTTTTTCAATTTCCTAAGTGTGGGAATAACACTTTAACAAAATGTTAACAAAATTACCAATTCTGTCAATAGTGGCGTTGGAATAAAAACTATATAGTAGATTGAAACGCTATCATGACGGTGGTTTGACTGTACACAAAGGTATAATAGAGGTAATTCACGATATAATATTGATAATAATAAAAAAAATCCGCTTCCCAATCATATTTCTACACAATAGCGTATCCCGGCACTAGGTCCTCGATACATACGACATCCCTAAAACTTGCAAGTAAAACTAAACGTTTTCTATTTTAACACATAAAAAAAAAAATAAGTAAAAAAAATATGCCTCAACTCACTTGGTAATTGTAGCGTACATAATGTCAACTGGCAATCTATAGGGAAGGGCCATCAGTGACACGCACTGCATGCCGCGCTGTCTCATCACCCAGTTCACGATGCCGCTGTTCGCCGAGTCTATTGCATTTTGGAACACCGACATCACTGTGTCCGGTAGATCGTCGACTAGCGCGTCCTAAAATCGATTTTTTTGTATAATCGATTTTACTTGGGAATATGTTTAATCGATGTTACTTTTCAGGCGTTTTTGCGCATGGCAGAGTAGTCAAGAGAGAAATAGTGTCAAGTCTATATTGGTCTGTCACAGTGAATTTATCGATTATACAAACTAAATCATTACACCATATATTGTTCTATTTTTCAAATAGTTCTATTTTTCAAAGGTTCTAATCCTATTCGTTATATTTTAAACAGAAATTGCTATTGCTAGAGTTGACTTTGGCTAAACGACACTCAAAGTGATAATAATAAGACATACATATTAATATTATTATATATTTTTTACAATTATTAAGTTGCAAAATTTCAAGTTATTTGTAAACTCACCTGTATATGCACTTTACACGCCTCACAATCTGGATCAAACGGATTCAACGTGTCATCGAGAACATCCTGTAACTGGTATGTAGTGTGGACTGCCAAGCATCTAGGACGCGTTTACATTATAAAAATAAGATCAAAACTATGGTAATATAAAACAAAAATTGCCCTGTGCGCAAATATTAAAAAAAAAAAAATTTCCAGCTTTACGCTTTCCCCGGCATAGCAGGGTAATCAGACTTCTTTCTCCACTTTCTGCCTGTATTCGAATTGCAGAACTCAACGTAGTCAATTATGCCTCACCAGTACCAGTACCAGTAGAGACATAGAATTCAAATATTAGTATTCTTTTGTGTGGGGATCAAACCCACAACCATGACATTTGGAGTCTCACGCGGTCCTGTAGTTTCTAAGCAATATTTAAACATTATTCATAATAGTAAACAGTCTTAGATAATCAAGGTAAATTAACTTTCTGTATTAAGAAAAAGTGATAATAATTTGTTGTAATTTTGTTGTCAACTGTACCTATCTTTACATAATACGTCTTACGACAAGTTCTAACACGTTATATAAAGCTTGCAAATTAACATATTTATATTTTTTACGATACATTTTAATGAAATAACGAAAGTGGTAGTACCACATCCAGGGACGTAATTAAGTATTAAGCTGACATTAAATTCAAATATGCAGATATATAGAACTACAAGCGACCCGCTCGGGGCTTCGCCCGCGTGAACTTTTGCTGTTTCGTATTATCGGCTAACCTAACACAATGAAGCTCCTGGAAAATCTTATACAATATGTAGAAAAAAGTTAATTCCAAGACCCTCAAGTATCTCTATATAAAATTTTATCACAATCGGTTCAGCGGGTTGGCCGTGATGGTGTCACAAACATACTGCTTTACTTTTGCATTTATAATATTAGTATGAATTGATAGTGAAGCAATAATTGGAATTTGCTATTGGGTCTACAACCCAAAATCAATAAAAGAAACGTTAACGTATTTTAAAAAACGATTAATTATTTTATTTAACTTACCGTGTACATGAGATCATGTTATTTCTATTCAAGAATCGTAAAGCGTCGTCGAAGCCTTGTTTGCACATATTGCTTAGAACTTCTGGTTTGGGCGGAAATAGGATCCTTGCAAATCTATTCATATTTTCCCTGGATAACTCGATACTGGTATTTGCTAGATTTATCTGTTTCAATAAATATTGTAATGTTAATTTTATTTCATTTCGTTCTGCATTTAGAATTTAGTTTCTCTAGAATAGAAGTTGAGGACTTGTCACTTCGACAATGTCACAGACGAAGAAGGTATAAATAAAAGCAAATTGTGCTCTACAGACACGCCTTAAAGCTATAAAATTTAGAACAATAACAATACTACTACTATATAGTAAAGTAATATAGTAATTTAATGAGAATAATACTTTACATATTAATATAATATAATATATTGATACGTAAAGGAAAAAGTTACGATCCGTTTTTATGAAAACTATTCTTTTACGAAGTTTATATAAGTATATTTATATTCATATCAAACTGTGAACATCATTAATCAACAACCGGATTAATCGCGTATATTATTGGTATTCGAAAATACATTTTAGAAACCCTACGTTTCGAACCCTTTACAGTAGTCCGTGGGCACAGGTAAACGTCAGGTCTACGTTAAGTTAATTAACTACTCCAAAACTAATTTACGTAAAAATGGGATAAATGGGACGTATGATAAGAGATAATTCGACGTAGATTACACTGAACATGGCTTATGGTTTTACGCTCGAGGATCATTCTAACTAGTGCGTACTTACGACTGAATCACTTTAATTTAATAGCAACTTGTATATACTCGCACACTCGTAGTTTATACGAAGGCTTGTTAGTACTGAGGTAACGATAATAACTACATTAGTATAAAACTGTGTCGCAGTTATTAACGCCCGCCTCATAAGCGTCGTGTTTTATAGTAACAGTATCAGAGTATATCATAAATCAATGTTAGTACAACTCTGTAGATATTCATTTAAGCTAATACAAATATATTTATGAATAAAAAAAATGTGAAACTCGTATCAGTGGTACACCGATTACGATATGTTCCATCTATATAGAAAAATCTGTATAGATTAGATGGGCCATAATCTTATTTGTAAAATAAGATTCGTCGACAAGTCGACAATTTTTCCTTTAATACGGTTTATTCGTGAAATTAATGACAATTTTACAAGAACCCATCATTTTGGATTCGAAGCAGCTGCACGATATTGATATTTTGTTGTTGTATTTTGATTATTCATTTATATTTCAATTTTATTATGAGGAAATTAATTATTCATATAATATCCTTCTATTATTATTACTCTATTTGCCTTCTAATAAAAGAAAATATTCATTAATTATTGCAAATATCTTTATAGTATTATTATGAAAGATATTATTTTTAGATCGAGGAAAAAGTTCTCGATTTGAATGCGGTTTTGATTTAAAATCATCTGCACGCTACATTCATTCCATTTTCATAATATTTTTAAAACTAAATTACAGTACTTAAATACAAAATATATTTGTCCGAATAATATTATCGTCTCGTTGTAAATAAAATTAGATCTGAAAAAATCTAATATAATACTTACATGAAACAACTGCGAACTCAAATCTCTGGGGCATATATCGCTTTCGCCACAAAAGGGGCTGACTGTTATAGTGTTTTCGTCTAAAACAGGTAAATTATCACTGAAGCCGCCATCCATGTACCTAATGCCGCGGAAACGGGGCGGAAGGACACCGGAGAACACTGGGACGAAACATGACGCTAGTAATGCCTGGTGGAATAAAATTGTCTCAAATAAAAATATAGTTTTTTACTTCATGCTTTTTCCCGTATAGGCAGAAAACTTAGTGTCAAGACACTCCCTTTCCTACTTTCCGCCCGAATTTGAGACGCATGGAGAGTAAAGGAGCTTAACTACATTTTTCATAAGTAGCAAAATAGATGAATTATGAAAGATTTAGTTGGAAGTTGCGCCTGTCTTTACTAAAGTGCATTATAAATTATTATTAAGTTAAGTTTCTGCAATTCCGATTTTTCCGATTAATTAAATAATCACAAAAATGTTAGGTCAGTGCTGGACCGTAAAAGCGATGGTTATGGGCTCGATATCCACTCGTGGAAGTACAGTTATTATCATTTCCGCCACTCGACTCGCCATGTTATGACTTCGACGAAGTGTTGAATATTGTCCGAAAACAAAATAATTGTCAAATTAAGCTAACTGAAATATCAAAGAAATAATACGTTTGTTATAAAAAAAAAATCTCACCTGTAACAAATCATCTCTAGTGGGAAACTCTGATACGATAACATTCTTGCCGTCATACACTCTCGTCAATGATATATGCAATTTTCCACTGACTATTCTATGGGCGTTGTGTGGTATATACTTTTGCATACCTTCGAGGAGTACATTTTGTATGTTGAACGAAGGGCTAAAAGGCCCGAGAGCCCCCGCCCTAGCTTCACCCACTATTCGTAAAACATCAGTTGTAATTTCACCTAAAATTGTTTACAGATTAATTGAAATGGATAGTCTGCATACTTCATTATAAATTAAGTTTTATAAAGCATTAGTTTTCCTTAACAACTAAATTTAAAACTGTGGAGATGATAATAAAACAGAAAGCAAATATATCTCTTATACAATGTGATGCGCCGGATGTTTTTTTTTTTGTATTATGGACGTTGCGTGCGACTAGTGACAATATTATCTCTAAAAAAAAAATGCACAGCTGAAGGCCGTTCCGTGCGGCGATTAGAGAGCGAAAAGAGCAGCTAATTTTAATATAGCTAAGATCCTTGGTAACGAGATGCTTAAAAATGTTAACCGAACTAATCATATTTTGGTATTCGACATTTGACATTTTAATTTTTCCTACAGAGCTCCAAATGATAGCTGTGTATTAAAAGCCCCATTTGTATGAATTTGAAAACACTTTCATTTGCTCCATCTGGTAAAACCAAATTGGTAGTCGGAAAACATGGTGTCATGTGAAATAAAATAATTATATTGATTGAAATCAAACTATCCAAATATAAAGTAATTGAAAATATCAATGTCATATATAATAAAAACCATATTTTACTTGCGTGTGGACTTAAATCTAATCTATATCTTTTGTATTGATTGGAGGATAGTTTTAAGTTTTGTAGTTTTGAGTCTTGTCTTACAGAAAATGGAAATGAGAATAATTTAATCATTAGCATTCATCCTACTTTGGAATAAATGTAAAAACTGCCAGAATTACCTTTTTAAAGTTTATTATATAATTTATGATTTTAAACTATCTTCTCTTTGAACTTTATTTTTCTATTAACTTTATAATTAATATTAGAAAAGCTCATTAGACTATACCTCATTTACTATTCTTAAATAAAATCATCTAATAAAAGTGAAAATTGAAATATCCAAAATAAATAATATCAGTGCTGCGTATTGATAGGAAATAAAAAAATTACATACTTGCCAAATATTAAGGTAAAAGTAAAGGCAGGTTATTGATTAATTTTAATAGCACATTTGTTATTTTTACAATTTGTAACAAAAAGTAATAAAAATTTATTACTGTTGCTATAAAATATACTACCAATATCAATATAAAATATTTGCTAATATAATGTTGTGTTTGAATGAAAGTAAATGATAAAATTCATCAATATTTACTTGTACCTAACATTTATCTCAAGTTTACTTCATAATATATTCATATTATATAAAATTTATTATAACACATTTTGATTCTCGAATTAATGTTAAATTTATCTAAAATATATGTTATTTTTTATTTTGTATATACACCTCTATAAATTATAGTAAGTTATTTTTTGTTTAAGTTTATAATTACTGTGCTCATAAATATGTTATGTATACAAATGTTTTTTTTATACATAACTTATTTATTTGCTAAAAAATAAATATTAAAGACAAATTGTTATACTAGCTTACCTATAGGAAGATCACATAGCAGACAGCAGGCGGAGAGAGCCCCAAAAGAGGCTCCTGAAATCTTTCCTATAAGTAAATGAGGAGCATATTTTTTAAGACACACAGCAACACCAACATGGTAAATACCCAGGAATCCACAACCGGCAAAAGATAAGTTCATTATTATTTACGCATCCAACGTAAAGTCGAAAATGCACAAATATTTTCAGCACACTAAACTATAAAATGAACAACTGTTCACTGGTCACTAAAAGAAACAATCGATATTATATATCGTATAACAAAAATCACAGGTATTTTTTCTCGTAAAATATTACGAACTACACTTAATTATCACGGGCACGTCTAACGCGTTATGAGTTATATTATAAATAAACAACTAATTGTGGTCAAATCTATAATATATTCAGCTGCTGACATTAGCAGCTGCTTTTGACATTGACGTCATCAAGTACAATAGCTATTCGCTACGTTTCTTTCTATCAGTTGTTTTAAAGATAAAAAGAACAATTAAATTTCAAAGTAAATTAATAAGGTTATTTACATTACATTATACATTATAGAAATTCATTTTATGTTTCCTACAACATTTTGAATGAAAATAACGAATATATTTTAATATATTCTTTATTACAAATCATTTTGTACAAATCATTTTATATTTTATTATTATGTACTTATTTCTATGCCTATTTTTCTTTTACTTCTAAATCTTTCGATTCAATACCGAATAGAAAATAAATAGTTATATGTTTCCTTTACAAATAAAATATAATCTGCATTCTGTCAACTTCAATTCAACGCATTAATTTCCGTAATGGCCACAGAGTACATTATATATATGTATATGTATATATTAGTTGAGTGACTGATGTTTTGATTTGGTGAAGTGATTTGTGTTTAATTAGCACGTTCAAAAGTTTGCTATTTTATAATTGTTCATATCATTTCAATTAAATAAGTTAATTCTTTTCATCACTATCTTGAAGAAACATAAACCTCTTACACTCCCCAAAGATACATGCCAATTACTGCTCTCAGTAGTCTCACTCAATAACGAAAGAATTTTATACGTTTAAATAAAATGACCAGGCATGCCAGGAACTGTACAGCTGGTGCTGTATACACTTATCACGAAAAGAAAAAAGACGCCGCGGCTTCTGGATACGGTACCCAAAGTGAAAGAGTCGGGAAAGATTCTGTTAAAAGTTTTGACTGTTGCAGCTTAACTCTACAGCCTTGCAGAAATCCAGTAGTGACAAAAGAAGGATACTTGTTTGATAAAGAAGCTATATTAGAGTATGTTATCTCTAAAAAGACTGAATATACCCGAAAGCTAAAGCAATATGAAAAACAATTGAAAAAGGAAGAAAACGAAAAGAAAGAACTTGCTGCAGCTGAAAAAGAAGCCAACTTAATTAAGTTTATGAGCCGAGAAAAAAATATATCTAATGCCAAGTCGTCTGGATCTCAAGCATCAAGTTCTGTGTCAAATCTTGCAAATGGAAAAGCTAAACAGCTACCCAGTTTTTGGGTGCCGTCACAATTGCCTGATGCAAAAATTACTAAAGTAGTAAAGCCAGATCCTACTGTTTATTGTCCAATTAGTAGTAGACCATTGAAAATGAAAGATTTAATTGAAGTGAAGTGGACTCTAGTCAATGACCCAGATGACAAAAAATCTTTAATTGCTAAACAAAATAGATATATGTGTCCCATCACTCATGATATATTGAGTAATGCAGTTCCTTGTGCTATTATAAGGTACATATAATATGATTTTGATGATAAAAAAGTATTAATTTATATCAAATTATGTTGAAACCAATATAAATGGTTTATTTTTTTACTCAATTACACTATAATATATATCTTGTAATATTATCATGAACAACGAGAGCTTACCTTAGTAATATGACACTATATTTTCCACTTTGTGCCCAATTTCAAATTACAAACCCCTATACAGGGTTGAACTAACAAGTACTGATACTATCCGGAGCTATGCCATGATGGCCTTATATAAGTTTTATTTTCCATTTAATAAAGTTATTTATCAACTATTACTAACTAAGCAATACTAAACTATGATTACTAATATACACAATATTTGCTTTTTTTGTTTATGACATATGAATGTTTTATTTTGTAAATTAACCTCAGTCCTTTTATTCCAGAACTACTGGTCATGTTGTAACAATGGAATGTGTAGAGAAAATAATTAAGAAAGATTGGCTCCATCCTCTCACAAACGAAAAGCTTAAAGAAAAAGATATTATACCTCTACAAAGAGGAGGCACAGGATATGCTCTCACTAACCAGAACCTTGAAGGAAAAAATGAAAGGCCTGTTTTACAAGCTTAAAAAGGAAAAGTAGCTTCACAAATTACCCATATAACAGTGTAGACAGAGAGAACTTTGTGAGAAGACACTGTTCTGATCTTTCCACCACCATGGATTCCAGACATTGCATGTGTTGGAACCCAACACCACCAAGAAATTTTAATTATATCTAAAGATGATAATTCCACTGTAATTTAAATATGGTAATAAAGGGGATAGAACACACAACCATCATATTTTGCAGTGGTGGACTGCACCACAATGGCCTTCAAGATTATTTAATTAATATATTTGTGTAAAAATGTTTTATACTTAATTCCCTAATTACATTATTTTTATTTCATCTTTATTAATAAAGATCTTGATTTTGATATGATTACACTTTTTCAGCATTTTTGTTCTCTTATTTAAATACTTTATTGATAGTTCAATATCTTGTAATCCATCAAATAATTTGTATTTGTAACATTATAAAAATAAAATGCATTATTTTATATTATTTTCTTCATCATCACACCTTTTTTGTATGACAGGGTCAGTCAGAGAGAACCTTGTGACAAGACACTCCGTGCCCCACTTTCCACCCAATCCCGAAACATTGTGTAAACAAGCACTTAAACAAGTGGCAGACATTGACGCTGTGTTTTGTCTTATCTCTGATATGAAAATATTATGATCATTCCTTCAAGTAGAAATCAAACCCACAAGCAATCGCGATTACAGTCAGACACTGTGCCACAATGAGGATTATGTATTTATTAATTTATTTATTTATTCAATGTAAATAAAACACTAAGTAAGTGTATATTATAGATATAATAATAACAAAATATTAAATATAATTATATTAATTAAATTGCCTAAATAATTTCATTAGCTTAAGTGTTAAATGAGAATAAATCTAGCTGAAAGTCTACAGGATTGTTTCTTGTTGTGTCAGTATACAATTCACTGCTGCCTAGTGACTCTAAAAAGTTAAACAAAGACTGTCCTTGTGATGAATCACTTGTGTCTACGGTTTCATTATCCTTTACATGTAAAAGTGAAGGTTCTATTACTGCTCCAGATTTTAGAAAATCATCAGTTTGATTAATAATTGATTGTTCATATTGAGGTTCCGGCCACACTTCTGGTTCACAATTATCTTCTTGTAAAGGTATGCCGCCTGTTTCTTGAACTAATTCAGGATTTTCCAAACTAAAATTAGGTTTTTCTTTCTTGTTTACATCATTTTGTTGTATATTTTGTGTACTATCATTCATATCTTGAGCCAGTTTGTTTATGGGTCTTATAATTTCCACTTCATATTTGGCCATTTTGGCCGGGTTAATTTGGAATTTTCTGAATACTGTCGATGATGACTTGATAGGAGATGATCTTATATCAAAGTGTGTACTTCTGAACTGTATATGGGTGGGCTTAGCTGTATTTATATCTTTAACAACAGTTTCATTTTGATTTTTGTCACAAATTATTTTATTATCATCTATATTTTTTTCTAAACTACTTTCAGTCTTGTCTGTTTCACTCAACAGAGCAAATAAATCGTCCATTACACTACTCCTTTCAGTTTCCGGAGACATTCTCATTTTTTTTACATTATCACATGGACTTTGTTCTAACTTTTGTTTTTTAGTTTCATTTTTTTGCATAATACTCGGTGTTTGTTCTTTATTGTTATTTATTAATATATATTCATTGAGATCAGATATACATGTTTTAGTCTTGTTTTTCTCTATAGTTTTTGGTTTGTTCACCTCCAGCAGGGTTGGAGGAGGTGGGTTGTGGCTACAGTAGCCATTTTTGTCTTTTTTACAACTTAACGCATCTAAATTAATATTGTACTTTCCAGGGCTTATTCCTAATAATCTAAAAGATAAAGAAAATATTAATTAGACTTAAGTACATTTGAAAAGATAAAAATTTGTAGTAATTTTTTTTCAGTGTAGTCAGAATTTGGTATGGATTTCTACTGAAGAGTCTAGGACAGTGGAGTAATTTGCACTCCACTGTCCTCGTTCCGGCCGAAATTTAGACATTACATGTTAAATGGCTCTTTATCTTGTTCACCAGAACAGAGAAATGCAAATAGTTAAATTATGAACATACACCCCGAGTAGGAATCGAACCCACAACCAATTGCGTTTACAATTGCAGGGAAAATGTTTTTTTTTCTTCAAATTTTATCAAGAGAATGTTAAATGATTACAATATTCTCATTAACGTAACTTTTGTTATATAATGTTTTATTATGTTATTATAAAATGGAATATATATAATATAACCTTGATTTCAAAATGTACATTATGTTTCTTTTTTATCAAAGTCAGTTTCATAACCAAATAGCAAAAGATGTGGCTTTTATAGTTTTATATAGCTTCTAAAACCCGTAAAATTTAAAGCGTAGAATTGTGGAATAATAAAAACTGCATATCCATTCATCCATCCATCTAAGAAAAAATAAAAAACAAGAAAGTCTCACCTTCCAACATCTTCACTTATAATACTGTGGGTACCACCATCTCCAGCCACCAAACAGGACACACAAGATTTCAATTGACTCACAAACTTCTCCAGTTGTTCTACAAAAACATTCTCTGAGCCCGTCTTGATGATGCTGAGGAGACAGTGGAACAGATCCGTGTGGCTTTTACCTGGACTCTGGTTTCCAGAGTACCGGTGTAGGCGATGCGGACTTATTATTTTCTAGAAATATATAAGAAATATTAATAAATAAAATATTCTTAATATTTATATTGTCACAAAATTCAAATATCAAGAAATTTGACTTCAAAGATTGGTGATCGTAAACTAATAAATATTGTTATAAATGAATTTGAAATCACCATATAATCACTATATATATATATATATATATATATTTCTAGCCAAAATGGGTGTAGATAGCTGATATTTGCCATGAAGCTCCCTCTCTTTTCGGAGTGTGTACTAAACTAAGAGGAAAAATTAAAGTAATTTAAATACATACTGTAGGACACTGTCCACATTCAGCTGATCCATTCCTCTGCTTCGGCTTACTAGGCGACTCGTGTATTAACGTTTTCGGTATTTTCACTATCCTACCGCTCCTTGTTACTTTAGTCTGGAAATTTTAATTATATATTTAATTAGAATATACCCATCCCATGCGTCCTCCCATCGTGGAACAGTGTGACGGCGTGAGACTGTACAAGAATGAATGTGGGTTCAATTCCCATTTAGGGGAATAATTATATTTACAATATTTTAATTTCTCCGCTCTGGTACATATGACAAAACGCAGCGTTGCGATTAGTAAAATAATAATTGTAATGCATTTGTAATATAATTGTAACTCACACTACCTTATGTTTGACAAACACGTCTGTATAATGTGACATACACGTTGCCATGGCAAAGCGTGTTTACGCGACAATGGGACTTCAACGACAAAAGAAAACAAATAAACATATTTATATGTTACCTCAAGAACTTTTTGTTCTTCATGACTTTTTATATTGTGAATGTCTGGCTTCATAGTCTCCCTTTGAACTTCAAATTTGTGCTGCTTCTGCTTGTTTTTACCAACCACAGCCAAGTCTTTTGGAGATACCACTCTGTGAAATAAGTGTTCACATTATTAAAAAAAACTATGATTTTACTAAATTAAAACAATTTTGTCTCGTTACTAAGAAGAAAAGAAAAGACAGTTCTTAGCATTCCATGGATTTCCCGTGCTAGTGTCCATAGCGCTTTAGAAAGAGTAGCTTGGGGCAGTGTAGACTTAAGGAGCCCCTTTTAAATGTATTAATGCGCAGTTCCAATATCCAAGCTCCTCTCTCTAGCTAACCAAATTTGAAAGATCCTACTGCCATTTTTGAATTATATGCTAAAAAACTGATGCTGATGATAGTTCTAGACAGGCTAAGTATAAAATATGTAACATAAATGAAATGCTTAGTCACCAATAAGTTCAGTTCAGTTCTTTAATTATGGAGCTTGGAAACATGCCAGTAGAGCACAAGTCCTCACCAATAAGTATTGTATTCAGTAGGTAGCCTAACATGAACATATCTCAACTTATCATACATAGTTCAAACTTATCCACATAAATTCACTTTATTTTATAACCATTTTACTATTAATTTCTTCTAATATATCAACATGTCCTATGTAGACTGATACAAGAGCAAAAACATAACTTTACAGGTAAATAATTTAAAGATTCCTCAGGTTGTAGTTTTATAACTGTTTTATAAATGTAATTTAAGTATATACAATATTCAAAATTCACAATATATAAAAAATTACAAATGTTTTACTATAGTATACATTGACATTATAAATGACTTACTTGTAAATAAACTTTGTATTTGTGATTGGATCATAGGTAGGTTCTGGTGAAGCCACTTGAGGATCCCTAAATATCTTCAAGGCATGATTCACAATTTTCATTTGATCATCACTTAGTTGGTTAAGACTTGAAAGAAATTATAGCTGTGTTAATATTATAGCTTGAAATATAACTTAGCTCCACATAATATGAAACCTAATTATGAGTAAGCTGTTTGATAATATTTTTGAAATGATTTATTTGTTTTGTATACCTGTGGTATGTCTCCCCTAACTTAAGCAATTGTACAGATGTATGCTTAGATTTGCTTGAAGTACTGAAAAATAAAATACAATATATTAACCAAATAACAAATTAAACAACAGTCTCAAATTAATATTAATAATGCAACTCATTTACTTTTCTTTTGGCTTAATCTTTGGCACTATTTTTCCACTCTTAGATTGAATAACTTTAGGTAAGTCTTTTAACTTGACAATTTTACTATTCACATCTAACTTAGGCACTGGAGTAGGGTTGCATATATTATTTGATGTATTTGCAATGTACACAGGTTTCAGTACGACATTGTTTACAGGTGTTATAATAGGTTGGCATTGTTCAGTTTTTATGTCATTTTTTGGTAAAAGAAAACTTGCAAGTTTTAAGTTATTTCCAACAACACTGCTTTCAGATTTCTTTAAAATTCTTTTAACGTTACTTTCTACGTTTAGGTTAGTTTCCAGTTTGCCGCTATTCTCGTAAAATCTTTTCAAGCTTTCACTTACAGGTTTCTCAATGCCTTGATTATTCGATGTGATAACATATGATCTTGCCTAAAAATAACGATATAAGTATAGTTTTCCTTATAAGCAAGAGATAATTATGATAACCACAAGTAAAACCTACCTGATTAACGCTAGAATTTTCAATAAAGAAAACAGGGGTATATTGACACGAATTCATGATTATATTATCAGCAGACTTATCCATTATACTTAAAAATATGATTTTCTATAAATATTTAATAAATAAGCTACATAACAAAGAAAATATTAATATTAAAACGAATGGAAATCAACTATTTTTTGTTGTGCTTCGTGACTTTACGTCGAATGTCGATGAAATATGACGTTTCTGAATTGTTTAGTAATTGAAATTAGAAAGTTTTTACATAGACGCTCAATTATACTTGATATTTAGATATTTGTTTTTTAGTGTTATATATGTTAGTTAGTAAAAATTATATTACGCTAAATTAAGCATATTTAGTCGTATTATTCAAAACTACAATTTTCATCTACAAATTTTACAGTGTATTTCTCTATGGATACAAAGAAATGTAACAAGGATATTTTAATACCTATTTAATAATTTTATGAAAGAATAAGTATATACTTTTAAATATTTTTGACTGGACTTAATTGTTTATTATATTTGCAGGTTATCTGCAGTTATATTTATAAATCATGAATTTTGATAAAACCACATCTATATTGTATTATTATGGCAACAAAATGATAGTCTATTCAAAGACAACATAACCTTTTCTTTCTGAAAAGCCAAGCTCTGTCAAGCTAAGGTGATGACCAATTAAATCTTAATAAAATAACTTTTAATATACTAAGACATCATGAAATAAGTTTAAAACACGTTATTTACTTTTGTTTGTTGAGTGCGCAGTGAAGATTGTTTGTTATATTAGGTTTTTTTCTTAAATGAGTTTTATTTCATAGGCCACGTGCGATGTCGCTGTTCATAATGGTATTTCAATTTCAGGCATCAAGATGACGAACTCCAAAGGTTATCGTCGTGGTACAAGGGACTTGTTCGCCCGCAGATTCCGCACTCATGGAACTATTCCACTTTCCACGTATATGAAAGTGTACAAAGTCGGCGACATCGTTGACATTAGGGTATGTTTCAAAATAAACTTACATCTTTACACGGTTTTAAATCAAGAGCAGTCTAGGCGCAGTGGCGCAGAATGATTATATACTTATTATTTACATTTTTCCGGGCTCTGAACGTACAAGGCCGAGTCGGATTCTGCTATATTACGCATTGTTTCGGAATTCTGCGACAAAAAATTTTGTCTAGTCTGTTATATACAGAAGGTAGTGCTTATTGATAAATGTGATTCAATGTAAATCTTATATTTTTAGGGCAATGGAGCAGTCCAAAAAGGTATGCCACACAAAGTGTACCACGGCAAGACAGGTCGTGTATACAACGTAACCGCCCACGCTCTCGGAGTTATCGTTAACAAGAGGGTCCGTGGCAGAATTATCCCTAAGAGAATCAACATCCGCATTGAACACGTCAAGCACTCAAAATGCCGTGAAGATTTCTTGAAAAGAGTAAAGGAGAATGAGAGGCTTCTTAAGGAAGCTAAGGCACTCGGCAAAGTTGTGAACTTAAAGAGACAGCCACAGCCACCGAGGGCAGCTCACATTGTCAAGGGAGTTGATAAGCCAGTCTTACTTGCACCCATCCCATATGAGTTTGTAGCCTAAGGTGAAATAAACTATTTTTAAGCATTTTGTGGTTTTATTTAAAATCTATATAGTAGGTAGTTGAGTAATCAAAATATCTTTTGTAGTATTTAAATTAGTTCCATATTTTGAAGTGTTAACACATTTATATTTTTTAAATGTTTTATTTGAATTTGGTGGGCCATCTTGGTGTAGTGAGATCAGACTCATCAGACTAAATACAATTGGTTCCCATTTGAGGGATTTAATATTTTTGTTTCATTGATCTGTTACTTAAGACAAAGAATGGTGTTGAGCTCTACCACTCACCACAGCCTTGTGTAAGACAATTAAAAACACATGAAACTGACCAAAATTATAGCTTTTAAATGTTATATAAAACTGACAGCAACTGAATGTAAATACAATAGCTGTAGGTTCGATTACTACTCGAGAAAATGATTATATAAAATTTTTTTATGGCATTCTCTGGTTAGACAAATAGGGCATTTAGCTACGCCTATTTAAACGCAATCTGTTTAACTTGACTTGAAAAAACTGCAAGAAAAAAGCTAAGCTAAAGTGTAAAGCTGCTCTTTATTAAAATATAAAGTCTTACTTCCTATACACAAATAGAGCAATACTTACAACAATAAAAATAAAACAACAGAAGTCAGAGAAAGATCACAATTTTTAATTTAGAAATGAATATTTACAAATGTATGAGAATCTAAACAAAATCAAATTAAAATAAGTGAAGTAAAATCATACGTCAACATGCCGTCACAACTTTAACAGCGGCATAAAACATCTGTTCCTTAATATATACCTAAAATTCGGTGAAACTTAACAACTAGCGTCTCTGGACTGATAAAATAGAATATAACCAGTTTCCGACGACTTCTGTATGTCCGACGTTAGGCCGTAGAAGTCTTCTATTGCTGAGGCATCGATTTTCTGCAAATATCCATTTAAATGTAATTATTATTTCGTGAAATTAATAATATTTATATTAATATTTTCTTATATATAATTTATAAAATAGAACAGTCTTAATTGCACGATAATGAAAAAAAACTAATTATATATAAATATACATATAATGGCTGTCTTGTATCAAGTAATCTTACTGTATAATTATATTATGGGTCTGAGTATACGCATATATAATAAGATTCCACAGGATATGTTAGATTTGCAACTCTAGAAATTTAAAGCCGCTATAAAAACAATATTAATAAGTAAAGCTTTTTACTCTGTAGAAGAATATTAATAAAGATAAAAATGTGTGGAAGTAATATGATTTCGAATTTGGTGCAGGTACCACTTTATTGAATGATAAAAGTGTAACTTTTGTATTTGAAGGGAATAACAGTTGAGTTTCTTGCCGGCTCTTCTCAGCGGAATTACCTTCCGAGCCGGTGGTAACTTTATTGTTCTTCGACGATTCAAAAATGCTTGCAAAAGTCTATTTGAATTGATCCAACATTTCAGAAATTATTTCAACCATTTTGTTTTTAACTTCGGATATTAATGTCGTATTTAGTGGCGGAACCCAACGCCGCACCTTGTCTTAGGTACCAAAGTGAAGAAATGAAAGTAATATAAATATAATCATTACAGTTCAAACGCTGACGGTCATATTTACATACACCAAATCTTTTCTCCAGTATGATAACACATTTTCTTGTCCTATTGCATTTTTATTCAATATTAGTAGTAGTAGGTAGTAGACTTTCTTAGATTTTTAATTCAAATTGCAAGTCTACTACCATATACTTTTAGATATTATGTTCCTTATACGATTTAAAAGTTCTTGCAAAAGTCTATTTGAATAAAGGATATTTTTAACTTATATTTGATACATTAACTTCTACTTACACTGGTAAGAGTTAAAAAAATTGAGAAAAAATATATAGATATATGCATTATCCAGCATTCAGAAATTATAATCTGTCAGTCAGTCAGTCATCAGTCCTTACCTCTTGACATCTTGTCATCATCAGTCTTTGCCAGTCTCCAATGCAGAACAATTTATAACCATATTTGAATAATAATAAAATGACAACAATAGAAACCTTCTCCTGTAAAGTACACACTTCACGACAACACTACACCCAGTCTACGTAGACCGTCCGTCCGTAGATATATAAGTACAGCCACGTTCTAAGTTGATTGGACAGAAGCTAGCTACAATATAAATGTACAGCACGCGCTCTATGTCCAATGGATTCTAAATTCTATGTCCCGCGTCTTACCACCGACGTAAACAAGCGCTAGGGATTTCGACGCATTCATAAGTCTTGTCCCAGTCACTCGTCAGCCCTCATCGGCCGCTGGAGTCAACGTTAAATGCGCGTGCTGTATTACAACTGTAGGAGTACTCACATCGACCATATCGTCGTCGAAGAGCAGCCAGAAGCCGTGGCTCTTGACGATGCTGATGTAGTGTCCGCGGTTGGGGCCGGAGCCGCAGTGCACCACCACCGCCACCAGGTCGTAGAGGCGGTCTGGGTTCACTGCGTCGTCCGACTGGACACGCCAAGTCATCGGAAAATATTATTTATACCACATATATAAAGTAGTCGAATAGAAACTAGTGTCAAGACACTCCGTTCTCCACTTTCCGCCCGATATCGATATATTCGTGTTGAGTGGCGGAACTCAACGCCTCTTTATCCCACCAGAAAGGAGAAATGAAGATTGAACCCACAATAAATAACCTTCACAGTCACACGCTGTAACATACACTTCTCTTTATAGAAATTATTGTGTGTGTGTGTGTGTGTGTGTAATATTTATTTCATAGATTTAATATATTTTTAATGCATTACTACAAAACCCACACCCATAATTATAATTACATTTGAAATATATATATATATATATATATATTATATTATATTAACATAAATTCAAAACTCACCGTATTAAACAATCTGAGCTCCAAAGGAAAAACAACTCTATGCGAAACTTTGATATGGCGGTTGTATTGTTCCATATACTTGAACCTTTTCAAGTGCAACGCCAGTATCAGCGGTAATTTCTTGACTCTCATACGTTTCTGGGCCTCCTGATAGCTACTGCAGTTGTCACATTTGAATTTGTTATCATTGCATAAAGTTTCTGTATCGCTGAAGCATTTTAAGCAGTGCGTTATACTAGTGTTCTGATCTACGTCCACCTGAAAAATATATTTAACGAATTATAAAAAAACAAAAAACAACTACACGTTATCTCCCGCATAGCTGAGTAGTCAGAGAGAACTTAGCGTCAAGACACTTCGTTCTCCACTTTCCGCCCGAAATAGAGACAATGCGTGTTGAGTGGCAGTAATCAGACAACTATAGGGATGTCAATTAAATAAAGCAGCTTCGCGTTTCCTCTTGTCAACAACTGTCAAGACAATTTCGCCACATTGCGTGTTGAGTGCATTGCTTAATATTGTGCACTTTGACATAACAGAGAGGAGAAATGGAAATAGGAGATAAAATATATTCATTCCCCAGAGTGAGATTCATACTCACAACCACCGAGCACATATTCTGTAATAGCTTAGCATCAACAACATTAAAAACAAAATACGAATATTTACCTGTAAATCAAAAAAATGCTCGTCCTTACTACTAACAGTTTCACAGTTTAAGCACCTAGTTTCACTAGTTAGAGTGCCTTGGAATATCTCGTGCACCCATGTGGGTTCACTGCTCTGGGGTACATTGCCGTTACATGTCACACCCTCTTTGTTATCCATTTTTTGTAATTTAAGTGTATTTTGATTCCTTTCAGCTGAAAGGTATAATTAACTCATTAATATATGAATTTTGGAAAAGAAATAAGGATTTTATAAAATCTACTATATATATATATCTACTAAAATGAAGATTGGAGAAAGATGGAGGCACCCAAAATGACTGATTATGCAGTCAATCACAGTCGCACAGCACTCTCATTACAGATATATTATGAATACTGTACTTACCTAATATAATTTCATTTATATGATTTATAAGAAAATTAAGAAACTCATGGGCATCTTGTTGCATATAGTTGTCAAACTCCTCTATAAAGGTAGAAAAAAAATTACATTATGTTATAATAATGATTACATAAACTTAATGATACATTTAAAGGACTTATTGTTCCCTACAACCAAATTACTATATTTAGTTAGAATAAAAAAACATGTGATTCTTATAAGAATTTAATTAATAATTTTGACTGTTATTGGATATATTAGGTTTAAACTTGTCAATATTATTATCAATACTTGTACCTTTTTCCTTTCTCAGTCTTGCAATAAACTTTTTAGGCGCAATAGATCCAACTTTTTTCTTTTGTGTAGCTATGCTATAAAATAAATCCGCAAGGCATGTTAGCAGAGTCTCCTTGGTTCTCTTGTTCTTTGCCTTATATTCTAGTACTTTCTCTCTAAATGGTCTACAGAAGTATAAAGCTTGTAGGACAGAATTACTGTAGCATGTATTGCCAAACTGAAATAATAATCTTCATTATTAATTATTTGAATACCTTTCCAGGCTAATTCTGTATAAAAAGCATCAATTAGTTTTGAAAATCATCTAATAAGACAATCTTAAGTATATATAAGCAATTAAAAAAAACAAGTAACATATAGTAATAATGCGATTTAAACTTAATTCAATTGTATCAACAGCACATTTAAACATGAAAGGTTGGTTTTAAAATACACAAACTTACATTAACTAAACCAAAATAATGTTCATTCGGTGGAAACTGCTCGGACCCAATATCTCTCTCTAGTTGTGATATATTTGCGCCCTATAACAAAATATATAATATTAATAATTTATCTGGCGCTTTTATAACACGTCGGATGCAGATTAGATGTTTATCTAACTCGTCTTTTAGAAACAATACTATATAACCTTCAATAATAATATAGAACCCTGAAACTTTGAATATATTTCGTATTATTTTAATTATAGTAAATAGTAAAAGATATTTCATATTCTCTCACCATTCTCTGTTGGAAATTAAGGCCGAGATCCTGACATATTGACATTTGCAATCCTGTTTCAACAACTTTTAAACGGAACAGGCGTTATTATTAGCAAAGTAAACTTAATTTACACAATATATGCTATGGTTTCTAGCTGCATACTTAATATTTCGCGTTGCAAACGCAAAAAGCACAACAGTCAGTCAACTCACGTCCATGACAATCAATCAATTCAATGACATTTCGTTCCGAGTGTGAGACACTTCACAAATCACAATGCGCAGATAAATAAGTAATCTTAAAATCGATATTGATCCGTGACTAATCGTATTACCTTTGTAAATATTGAGTAAACTTGAACACGTTATTAAATTCAATTATAAAACTCGCCATTTTTAACATATATATTTTTTTATTTATCTACTTGAATGCAGATGAAAATAAGAAAAAACTGTAAGTATATCAATAAGCGATGTTATGATACGAAAACTCCAATTATTAAATATAATTGGAACTTACGAAAATTATGCAAAAAAGTTTTTGTACAAAATATTTAAAGAGGTTTTGAGGTATATGTTATAAAATGTTAGTAGTTCATGGTTTAATTTATCAATACATGTGATATTAACAGTCAGCTGCCATGTACCCGTTACTTTGTAATTGTAAATGAGATTATATAAATTTATAGAGTTTGCTCGCAGCGATACCTATCCCAAACAATATAAAACATTATATCAGCCACGAGCACCAGTGAACATGATGCTAGGGCGTCCCGCCGAGGCAACGTGCATCACTGTATCCCTGCTGGTTTAACAAGTGGAGACAAATGCGGCGTTTTGAGACAGCCACCGTCATCGGAACGCCATGTCCGAGACGGTGGGAGGTGGATTGATGGATAGAGGGTGGAGCTAAAAATAGCTACGTGGAATATAATGAATGGAACGTGCAATGGAGCAGAAGACGGGTGGATTATGACATAGGGTTGGGTGAAAGAAGTATGCAGGGATTGTAGCATTTGGCACTCGGTTGTCTCTGAATATCTCACTAGGATATATATGAAAAAAAAAGGAATCCCGAACAAAAGTATTAGAGTGAAATATCAATATGCAAAGTACATAAAAAAGTATTGTAAACGTGTCTCACTGTACACGCGCTATAGTTGTAATTTTATTCCTGCTTCAGCTAATGTCTATATGTCATTTCGGTATGACGAGACTAAAAAGAGATTTTCGTATCTTAATTATCGTCATATATATTATAATAACAAAATATTTTTTTATTTACTTATTATTTATACAATAGTTTACTCATAAAATGAGCCCCATATACATATATCGATATTCGTATTTTAATATTCAAGAAAAGTGTGCGCTTTGTATGACATACGACATCATAATAGCGTCTGCTTAGTGGTGGCGTTTTAGTGGTTACAAATTAATACATGTTTAAATTTCACTTTGAAAAATAAATTCAATATTTCAATTTTAATAATCAAGCCTATTTATATTTTTTACTGTGTTATAAATATGTAAATGACCAGATTAAGACTTAAAAAATACCTAAATATTCAGCATTACTTAATTTTTTTAATCTAATTATGGTTTGTTCGCCAAACTACGGAATACGAGAAATCTTATTCTGAATAAACTTTAACCATATTCCTATGAGTTTAGATTTCTCGTAAAAATACTCGCTAAATTTTTCCGTATTCCTTCTTGTAATTGACCAACTCTTAAAAAAGTTGGGTAATATACTTAAATTTCTACCTTCCACTAAAAGCCATACTTTGTTATGAAAAAAATACAGAAGCAGGGCTTCTGCCTATTAGATTAAATCGTTACAATTGTAACATATTATTTTATTATATATGTATATGGGTATGTGTCAGGGATATTATATAATCATATAAATTATATGATATTACGTATTTATATAATATGTACCACTTAAATATACACAATATTCATTCAACATTTCGTACAGTACGAACAATTTATGAATCGATTTTGTGACAGTTTAATTCTTATGAATGCGAGTTGTTCATTTATAATCTGTCAAACGGCGCAGTTTCATCTCCCGCTCGACCGGTGTATCATCTAGATCCTTAATCAAACTGGGAATAGGGAACAAAACATTATTAAAAATCTGTGCATAGGACCGTGTACGTGTAAGTTGTGACGTGGCCATAAGTGTAAGACTGAAAGTTTCAGTTTCATAGAAAGCAATTTTAGAGCATACTTGTAAGATTTTTTTTTAATTGCCTATTATTTTATCTATAAACTTAATTAACTATGTTTTTATTTATTATTTTTATATATATTGTAATATTTTATATATTATAATATTTTCTTAGTTTACCGTTTACAATGCTAGATAATTTATTTTATATGTGTAACATAGTACTTAGAAAAACTATTTATAAATATTTATTTTTACTAAGTAATTCATAGTAAAGAAATAATTTCCTTTTTGACAGCAAAATGTTTAAAACATTACTATTAGCGTTGACTATAACAGTAGTAGTAGCTGGTGTTCCAAATCCCGAGGAAAGTAAGAGGCTTATGGATCACTTATCTGATGCTGAGCATTATAGAAATGAACTTCATAATAAGCAATTTGATCACGATGCATTCTTGGGTGAAGACCTCAGGCTAAGACATTCGATCAGCTGCCACCTGAAGAGAGCAAGCGTAGACTGGGGTAAGTCTCAGTAAAATATATATAAACATTCTTATAGGAAAAAATTCAAATTTTATACTTTAAAGAACACTTTCACTTTTTGAAGCATTTGTGCAAACAATTTAATATTTGTTAATGGTGTAATGACTTAAAAGTTAGGACATAAATGCAAATATTGATACAGTGGCGATAAATGATACTCAACATTACTTCCTGTTAATCTTTTCGCCCACATTAAATGTGGGTTAGCTATGCCACTTTACAAACATTGTAGATGTATGCTTAGCTATTTCTAAAATATTTTATATTATTAAAATGTTTTTATAATTAATAGGTTTAATTTATAATTAACCATTAATTCAATTTAGTACTAACAAAAATGTCACCACTGTTTTTCCACTACATTCTTCATTTTCTGCCAGATTCAAAGACATTGCATATTGAGTGGCAGAACTTCTGATATCCTAACAAAATGAAATATATGTAATTATCGTACCAAGTGGGAATTGAATCCACAACCATGTATACTTTATTTATATTGAAAATTTGAAATTTACAATACACTATAGGCTATTAAATTTCCATTATTTTATATAAAAAAATACCTACCCGGTTATAAAAATTTGAGAAAGAAATATTATTATCTAAGTTCATTAACCTTTTATCTGACATGATAAATTGCTTCTAGAATAATCGTTGACAAGATAGATGCAGACAAAGATGGTTTTGTATCATTAGTGGAGTTGAAAGACTGGATTCGTTACACACAAAAGCGTTACATTGAAGAAGATGTGGAGAGACATTGGAAGCAACATAATCCTAATAATGAAGATATTATCACATGGGAGGTTAGTTGTGTTTTTTTATCATGTTTTAGGAAACTGGCATAGGTCACAGATTATACAGCCTGTAGAATTTGCTAATAAGAAAA
Source organism: Podotricha telesiphe (assembly GCA_038994665.1). Classification (NCBI taxonomy): domain Eukaryota; kingdom Metazoa; phylum Arthropoda; class Insecta; order Lepidoptera; family Nymphalidae; genus Podotricha; species Podotricha telesiphe. The sequence goes on from JAOYRR010000464.1 coordinate 90,913, forward strand.
ATTGATTATTTTTTATTTCTACAATTTTAAAGTGTTATTTACGCAATTAGTACATGAGAACCATTTTTTAGAAAATGTGTTAAAAAATGAATATATCGAGACTTGAACCTGCGCTTCTTAGAAACCATTCCAACTACCAAGCTAAGACAGAAGCTGATTTGTGTCCTACATTTAAATTTTGATGTTTTTTTGAATTATTATTTTATTTTATTTGTGTTATTTACATTATTGTGATATTTTTAGAGTATCTTTATTAACTTTGCACTTGCCAACATATTTTTGACACAAAAGGATTATAGTTTCAGTTCTCACTGACTGGAAAGATGATCCACTATCTTTTTGCCATCTAGTTGAGAGCTTAGGGAGTGAAATACCTTGCCTTCCTATACATTGTGCATACATACTTTTTCCTATATGTTTTTTAATCTTATAGATTTTTTTTATAATAATAATTATAAAAAAGCTAATGAGTGTTATCTCAGGTTTCGTGTCAGTATGTCAACTTCAATCTTATCTTACTTTGCATTCATTGAACATCACTTTTATATGACATATTTATTTTGGGATATGTATGAAGAAAGATACAGATTTGCTTTTTTCAAGGGTTTCTTTATACACTCAATGTAATCGGGTAGGCAAATAGAACTCAAAAGCTAAGACACTCTGATCTCAACATTCTGTCTATTTTACAGACAATGCATGTTGAATGGCAGAACTCAATGTTGCACTTTGTCTTATCGGACTTTTTTTTATAATTTAAATTTTTTTACCTTAACTTGAGTGGGACTTGAATATAAAACCATCCTGTGTAGTTCCAGGCCATTAAAATCCATACTAATATCTTAAATGCGGAAGTAACTCTGTCTGTCTATGACATCATAACGGTCAAACCGTTGCATTGATTGTGATAAGATTTTATTCTTATTTTTTATTATAATCTTGAAGTGAGCTTAAGCTAATTTTTGCTCACAACTAATAATTTAAAGAAAATGCGGCCGAAAATACGAAATAGCTATAGTTCACGCGGGCGAAGCCGCGAGCGAGGCGCTAGTTGCATTATAAAGGTGTAATGCATTGATCAATAGTGCCTATATACACTTGTATAAAGCACATTGGTTTGTGTTTCATTGAATTTTATTGAACCGCGTGTTTCTCAATGACTATTGTAGTTGCCCTACATTTCTGAATAGACTTAGTTGTGTATATCTTCTAAGGTTTTTTAACGACCTATACAAAGTTTTAATAGACCTGTAACTTTGTAAGTAAGCTAAAAATGTTAATATATTTCAAACATTACTAAATCTCTTTAAAAAAACATTCTTAGAAAACGTGTAAAATATAATAAATAGCGTTCTTTTTTGCGATACGATTGTTTGTATTATCTTTGGGTTGCTGGTTTTTGTAAAAATCTCTATAAAGATGCTAACAACATAAAAAATTGTAATAAGCGTATAAAAATTTTGACAGTCTACATCTGACTGAACAATTTTGACAGTCTACATCTGACTGAACATTTTGACAGTCAGATGTAGAACGTATGGCTTATCAGTCTATTCGCTTGGACGTTTTCCACGAGGTGCGGGTTCGAATTTACGAGAGTAAGAGTCTTGTTACGTTTCAATGTCTAAAAGTGTGTGCATAACACTGTAAAAAATTTTATAATCTCTTTAAATATGTACATATTTAAAAAAAATAGTTTTATTCAGAATAATATGCACTGCTATTTTGAGTTCTAATTGACAGATTTGTATGGAAATTTGCAAACGAGTCTGAATTCGATATTAATACGTAATATAGTCTGAATCTCGCTGCTTTCAAATTTTTATACGTTTACTAAATATGTTTTTCAATATAACGTTAACCGGTTGTCCTTTTTATACGACAAGGTACACGAGAAAATAATTTTGTGTTACTTTTAAAATTATTTCTCTGTAAGAGATTGCTTAAACTGTAAAACTGACTTTGCATACATTTTCTATATATAGAAGCAGGAGCGACAGGTAAAACATCGAAATATATATCTATAATCTACTAAAATATCTCGGTCTATCTAGAACAATCATCAGTTAATTTCAAGTATGTATTTCTAAAGTGGCATTAGTAGGATCTATTAAATTTTGGTTAGGCAAAACCTCGCTCCTCAGCGATTATAGTGGAGGCGACAGTTAAGTTAAACCTTGTGTTAAGCCTTAAGCTAAGCTAATTTAAGCCTTAACACTTGTGTCACAAGTCCCAGGCGCTGCCGGTGGAATGCTAAGGAGTTTTTTTCTTATATGTTTTTGTCTTATGTATTTAGTTTAGATTTTGTATGCAATACAGATTATTTTGTTCTATTTTGTTATTTAAATAGTCTCTTTTTGTAGGCGTATAAGAAGAAGAGAATGTATACGGTTTTATGGACAATATGTCCGAAAACGAGCTAAGGGACAACGAGGGCTTCACTTACGCGAAGTATCTTCTCCAAGAGAGATAGAAGGCGATGGCATTATGCTGGTGAGTGAAAATTGTAATTGCTTTTACCATAATTTAAAATAATTCTAATTGAATATTGTATCAATATACAATATTTGGAGTATGTTTTCATTCAATTTGTCCAGACTCAATACGATTCGAATCTCGTTTAATACGATACGTATCGGCTGCGGCCAATGACGAGCTGAACTACAAATTAGATGTTATTTGCAGCCTCACTACTCCTTGGGTGTCGCGACTAAACACGGGTTTAACTAGCGTTTAGAGATTTATTCATACGTTGGCTTATATTATATTTAAACATTTCAGATGGTGATAATGACGAGGCTCTGAACAGAACAGAGTTCGGTGGATTCCTTCATCCAGAGGACCATAGTGGTATGAGAGATGTGGTGGTCTTGGAGACTTTGGAAGATATTGACAAGGATAAGGTAAGTTCAATATGTAATAGTCAACTGTAATTGAATGAAATGATTGCATTATATATATTTCACCTCTCGATTTCGAAAAAGCCGCGGAAAGCGGAGAACGGAGTGAGACTCTTGTCACTAGGTTTTCTATGCTGTACAGCTTTTTTTTTTACGAAAATTGTGCTTACAGCCAATTTAGAATTTTGTCATAGTAAAAGTGTACATGGAAAAGAAGTGCTCGCGAGCCAGTATTTTTTATAATTATCATTATTAGATATAAATATTACACACCTACTGAAGTTGAACTCCAAGTAAAGAAGTGAAACGTGCTTTGCAGGACGGCAAGGTGTCCCTGGAGGAGTACATCGGGGACATGTACAAGCCCGAGGACGGGGAGAGGACGGAGGACGAGCCCGACTGGGTCCAGCAGGAGCGCGAGCAGTTCTCCGGCTACAGGTGACTGATTATTATTTTGTTAGTGCTAGTTACACAAACAAGTCACTCCCCCACTAAGATATTACTAATGGACACACTCTTAGAACTTTTTTTTGAAACTTTAAAGTTTAGATTACTATTTTATAGTTTTTCTTAGATAGACTTTTTTTATGGAAAGAATATGGAAGTCAGAAGGCTTCGTCGAAAGTGACAAAAAAAAGCTATGTTATAAATTATAAGCGGTGCAGTCTTAGATAGGAGTTTTAAAGTAAAAGCTGTTTACACAGAAATGTTTATTATAAGTGTGTCGGATTATTGCTGATATGCATCGGTCAAGTTTAGACAACGAAATTCTCTTTGTATACTGGTCGTTTTATTACCAAGTAGCCAAGAGTTTCTTTGTATCATTGGTTTTTTCTCGCTTCTCCTGCCGCAGGGACAGCAACAAGGACGGCTTCATGGACCCGCACGAGGTGCGGGAGTGGATCGCGCCGCCCGAGTTCGACCACGCAGAGGCGGAGGCGCGCCACCTCGTGTTCGAGGCCGACGCGGACGCGGACGAGCGCCTCTCGCGCCGCGAGGTGCTGGACAAGTACGACCTCTTCGTGGGCTCGCAGGCCACGGACTTCGGCGAGGCGCTCGCGAGGCACGACGAGTTTTAGGAGGAGCCCTTCTTCATAATCTAAAGAATCTCTTAACATTCACATTATATGCTTAATTAGGTAGCTAAGATTCTGTTACATACCAAAGTTTCGTTCGACTTCCATAATTTCTAATACATATTACATTATTATAATATATATATTTATAATATTTATATTTGTTATATTTCCATTAATATATAATCCTAAACAAGTTTTGAAAGAGGTTTTATTTCTAATATAGGGCTGTACAGTGTAACGTCTTTGCTTTTTTTTCTATTGCAACATATTAAAGATCCATGTTTTGTAAGTTTCATATTACCTATTCCGGAACAATATGCATTTAATTATATTAATAGAAGACTAATTTACGAATATATTTTTATTAATTTGTAATCTTTACTTTGAATTTTAATAAAATTAACTGTTTTAACTAAACAGAAATATTCGTTGTTTTAATTTCCTATAACTTATCGGATTTAAATGTAATAAAAAGGAAAATTATAAAAACCTAGTTACAAGATACTTCATTCTACACTTTCCGCCCGAAGTCAAGGCGTAAGTAGTGGAACGAAAAGCGGCGCTTTGTCTTGTCACCAGAGCGGAGAAATGAAAATAATTAAATTATGACCGAGTCGGAGTCGAACCCACAACCCTTCACGATTACAGTCGATAATACTCATATTAGGCCATCGTGGCTAATTTCAATCTCAAATTCTGTCGGAAAGTGGTGGAAAGAATGTTTTGAGACTAGGTTCTCTCTGACTGCCTTGTTATATAAAAGAAAAAAAAATACCTCTATCCGGTATTTCTTACCGTAATTAGGTCAGGTTTTACTCAAGCTTTAACCGCTTCTAACCGTAAGCTTCAAAGAATTCTCAATTGCGGAACGTAAATTAGTTCAGTAGTTTTATTCGATCATAAACAATCGTGGCGTCAACTTAGTGTAAATGACATCTGGGTATTTGATTAAATATATATATTATAATTATTTTTAGGTATTTTATATTTATTTTGTGTAGGTTTTGATAGTGAAAATGCAGTGACTGGTACACTTTTCTTTCCTTCCTGCTGCTTTAATATTGAAAAGCGGGTTCACACTTTTGCCTAGTAGTAAGGTATGCCAAAATAACCTAGCGACAAGACATTCCATTCTCGGTCTCCACTTTAGGCCCTACCTCGGGACATTGTATGCTAAGTGGCAAAATTTTCCCGCACTTTGCTGAACTAAAGCAAAGAAGTGAAAATAACAATTAAAATATCATTCCCCGAGCGGGGATCGAACCCATAACCATTGCATTTACAGCCGGACACTGTCCCAGTGTGTCACCCTTGCTTCTTTCTTATATACATAATCATTTTTCTACTTTACATATTTATTTATAGTTTCGTATTACTTGCTCAAAGCTCGGGTTAGTTACACTTTGTTATAAAAGCAATGGTTCTTTAAGTATAGAAATATAGTTTAGATATATTGTTTTTACAGTTCTTCTTAATAAATCATCTATATGTAATAAAAATGTAACAAAACAATAGTTTTTAGTTTTATTTTTTGTTTGTCTGTTTGTCTGTGCACGTTAATATGGACAGAAACGGCTTAACCAATTAAAGTGCAATTTTAAATATTGTATTACGGTAAATTTGCCTTAACATTTAGTGTTTGTTTAATTTTAATCGGTTCACAAATAAAAATAAATAAGCAAAGTTTGTGATTTAAGTGAGAACGGGCGGGCGAAAAATATGAATAGATTACTCATGTAATTTACGCAGGCCAAAACGCGAGCGGGTCGGCTAGTGTATAATATAAACGTTAAAATAACAAAAGTATTTGCGTTAAAATTGGACGACGTAATGGTTTGTTTTTTTTTACACACAAAAAATATATCTTAATCTTTTTTAGAACTATTTACTTCAGAGATTAAAGAGTTTATTTAATGGTAAAATCATTTAGTACTTTAAAGTAGTTAGTTTGAAAGTTACTGAAACAATGTTAAGTGTTTTTTGCGGTATTACATTTTATAGTTGAATGACTATCCAAGGGAAATAATTCTTAATTAAATAACAAGTACATTACTAAATGAGTTTCATAAATTATTGTTTTTTTTTTTATTTTATTAAGTACTTACATAATGCAAAATGAATAATTATGTAACTTAAAAATAAATTAAGATTAGAAACTATTACTTGTATATTATTTTTTTTATTCAAAATAACTTCAATAAACATGAGCTAATATAATTTGAAATGTACATAAATATTAAGACTAGCCATATATACATAAATGTATAAAGCGCTGTCTCTGAAAGCGCTGTATTAATTTTTTAGGTCTGATTAGCGGGATAGGTGAGGCGCTAAGCGGGATGTAGCGCAGCAACGCATTGTATTGGTTTGATGAGCTATTTGCTATTCCCGCACCCCGTTCACACTTCTTGCTTCCCTGAAGCACGGTCGCGCACAAACACTGTTGATGTTGATTGATTTGTTATCTATTTGTTGCTTTGTGTTAGTGTTTGCGTAGCCAATAAGTAAAGTATTAACAGGCCAGGAAAACGGTCAATGACGTAAACATTCACATAAAAGGATATGGAGTGTATGGATGTATAAAGATAAAAAAAAAAATTTACACTTTGTTATCGTCATATTATGTTATACGCATATACTACTTTACTGGTTATTCATGTAGTAGGGTATATGGTTCATATAGTATGACAGTGTTATAGTGAAATTACAAAATTAACGTTAAAGCGTTAATATATACAGCCTAAATATTACAAATAGTTTGGGTACAAGTATTGTTGTATGCGAGTGAACATCTGCGCAAACATCCTCTCTTCTTTAACCGAGCGCTCATAAACCTTTGCTACACCAACATATAAAAAGTAAGAAAAAAAATTAATATTTATTATCTATAAAAAAATAAATAACAATTTTACATAATCTGTGCTGCATAGTATATAGTACGGGTGCATCAGATTTTCCCGCCTATTACCTGAGCGGGAAATCAACCGTGCCTCTTGACGTCGTTCTCGTTCACGTTTGACGTGTGCTTATCCATTTATAATAAATGCACGTTAATTCTTACAATGCTTGAATAACTTTAGAGTCCATTTTCAAGCGCATGAAGAAAGGAACCTAGTCGCTTTAAACGATTATATTAATATAATATTTACATCGTATATGTAATGCTCAGGTAAGTTTAATCTATATTAATTACAAAAGGTCTGTAATAATACCTGCCATATTAGTCGTAAGTAACTTTTAAAAATCTTAATACTTACATATTTAGAAAACGTATTATAAAAGAATATAAATATAAAAGAATATATATAAAACTATAAAAGAAATTTGAACGCAGCGGGATTTAAGCCCGCGGCTATTGAAAACCGTTCAAGCGCTCTGACCACTAAGCCATGCGTTCCGGTGAACGCAGCAAATGGAGTGTATTGACACTAGGTTCTGCCTGACTACCGATGTTATGCGCAAAAAAATGTAAGGCTAAAAGCTTTTTGTCCGTGTGTTTACGAGTATGTCATGAAAAAACAAACAACAAATTTTGCTTTCAACTGAATTGTAAATTCAAGAAAACTGTTATTTCTAGAAAAAATGGTGAATATTATTCATAAAGCAAACAAAATCATAAAACTGTACAAAACAAAGTAGCGAACTAGTAAAGGCAGTCGATACGCGTCTTGTTTATAACATCTGAAAGGCAAAAGAGTTCATATTTTTGCATCTCATACTGACAGTAAGAGCTCATTCCTTATACGGGGAGATTCGTATGATAATTTTCATTTTGCATTCACTTGTGTTATTCTCCATCGTGGTTTGTTGTGGATAGCGCTCGGGGGAAATTCGTGGTTGTCACGAGTATTATGGGTTGGATATAAATGAACTAGATGCGTTAAAAGGAATTGTTAAAATAACGGCATTTTTTGGTCTCTACTTACGCTAATATAAATTATAGAAATAATGGAGCATATTCATGATTTTTAAACCATATAATAAACAGCTCTTCAAGTTTCGTATTTGGAATTTTCAGCTTTTTAAGTTATATATAATTTTTTAATGTCTCTCTGCCCGTTTGTTCCAGCTAATCTCTGGAACGGCTGGACAGAATTTGGCGGGACTTTCACTGACAGATAGCTGATCTAATAAAGATTGCCTTGGAATACGTTTATTTTAGGGACACAGCTAGTGTAGTATCTCGTGAGCACAGTTGGTTGTTAGATAAAAAATGATTGGGTTCCTAAACTATTAAGACCACGGAACAACCATTAAATCCTTTTTATGTGTGGAACTCACAAAGCACAAATACCAGCGTAAATACCATTATTAGAAATATATTAAATTTGAAATACTTTATTTTAAACTTTTACTCTTAATATCAAGAATGAATGAAATGTTTCAACATTTTGTCAATAATTTCCTTATTACTTCCTTATAATTTTGTTCTTATTGGTCTAGTTTGACAATTGCGGCGGACTGTCGGCCAACAACGGCTTCCTTTAATCCCCGTTAGAGGCAGTTGAAAAAAAGCATCTTAAGTCATTAGTAGATAGTCTCTAGTTCTCGACTTAGAGTCCCATAAACTCGCCCGATTACCAATTCGTTCAGGCTTCGGAACTCGATCTGTAAAAGATCTGTAAAAAAAAAGGTTTATTTCTGTCAGTTTTTCTTACCTTGTCAAACAATTTTAATAATTTCCAAGACGTTTCAATTCTAGAACTTTTACATCCACAGCAAAGCCCCGACAGTAGGTGATTGTCATCCCGCAATAGATATCAATATCAGTAAATACTCGGTAACTAGAAGCGCGAGTAATGCCGTGTGAATTACGTGCGTATCGATATTACGCCACAATTCTCTTGTTGTATTTTCTCATTTTATTTTTGCTTTAGATGGAAGCGAAATTATTTTTCGTTATCAAATGTTACAATTTATTATTATATTAATATGCGTAATCATAAGTAATTAAATAAAGTCTGTAGTAGGCTAGGTTTTTACGAAAAATATATGGACGGGGGAATATGAAATTTGGTATAGATTAGGGTTATATGGAGACGAAATGCACAAAGACTTTATTTTTTATAATAACGCATTAGAAATACATATTACGTAATATCGGTACATATAATAGAAATGTAACTGATCGCTGTCTGTATATGGATGATATATGAGAAAAAATATTATTGGGGACATTTATTAATGTTATCTATGACAAATTATAATATAATAACAAATAAATATATATACATTATATATGTACAAACAATGATTTGTGCTTTTCTGCACGCTAATCTCAGAAACGGCTTAACCGATTTGAATGCAGTTTTAATTATTGTATTTTGATAAATAACCTTTAAAATTTAGTTGTTGTGTGCGTTTCATTTATATTGGTTCATAAATAAAAAAGTAACAACAATTTAAACTAGAAATTTAAGCAAAGTTTGTTATTTAAGTGACAACGCGGGCGGGCGAAAAAGCTCCATAGTTTAGTCGTGTAGTTTACGCAAGCGAAGCAGCGACCGAGTTGCTAGTGCTATTTTGACATACAGTTGTATAAAGTGACATATATGCACATTGTTCAGACAACGCGTATTTAATGCGTCAATTATTACAGAGAATTATTTAAAATATAAGATTAATATTAGTGTATACTACTAATTGATATGGAATGAACTTTGCATGTGTCGTCGAATTGGGCTTTTTTTGTTTCCTCTTTTACAATACAATGGAAGATAATCGCAAATATTTTTTAAACCAAAATTATATTATATCTTATTAAAAAAAACCGTTATTATGATATATTTAGAATACAGATAGTCTTAGCTTATACTATAGATAAGTCTGGTACCAAGTTATTACCGTACTCCATGTTATTAGTTAGGGATAACATCTTTTGTCATTTAATTACTCAATCATTAATTATATTGAGGCGACAGAACTTTCATTTTGAGGCGCTTTAATTATTTTATCGTTTATGAAGGCAATAGTTATTTCTGTTATAAATATGAAGATCCTTTTTTTTCTTTTTTTATTAGTCTTGTTTAATAAACTGTAAAGTACGTTTAGTATATATACCTACAAAGTTATTAACTGTTTTCATTCTCTATGCAACTAAAACATCGTATTGTTAGTACATCACTACTTGTCAACTTAGACGAGCTATCTCAGTGTGATTTTGCAGAGCAGCGGCTTTAACATTTTAAAATATGGGATATTCAGCAATTTTCAGTCGTTCTTTAGACATTTTGGAATTTGTAATTGTGTTGGAAAACTCGAAGTCTTGAAAGAAACTGGTATATATTGGCTGACTGTTGGGTACGCTCTGGTTAGCCATTTGATAATTTTAACTCGTACTCTTCCAAATATGAACCATATTCACAATTGTAGTTAAACGTCGCTAATGACGTAAAGAACACACGTTTAATTTAATTATAAAGAAATAAGAAATTATATTTTTTAACATTTTTTTAAAGTGTTATTCGCACACTTAGAAAATTGAAAAAGACATAAAAAAAATTATACGTTTTCTAAATATGTCTTTTTCAAATAAGAAATTACATTTTCGATACTAGCAATTCACAAAGAAAATTTATTTTTCTAATTAATAAGTAACATCTTCTGTTTCCAACTATAGTTCCAATGAATGGAATCTTGGAACAATAGACATTAAGATCAATAAGGCTTTGGAATTAAACGAACGGAGAGTATTGTTTCATTTCGATCTGCTCGTGGTGAAAATAGTAGCTTTTAATTAAACCGTTTTGATTTTAATTTTATAAATAACTAAATATATATCAATTGCAAAAACAAGAATAATATTATTCGAATCTTTTTCAAAAGAAATATTTATTATTTGTATTTTTAGATTTACAAATTTCCCGCATATAGCAGGATAGTCGGACATAATGCTATATTAAAAGAGTAACAACAAAAATAAGTTTGTAATAAGTGTAGCGCAATGTAGAACGTATGGTATACCCTCTGACCGCGGGCTTGGACGGATTCCAATATGCACGGGTTCAAAAATGTTTTAAAATAGATTTATAAATTAGATTTACTAAGCATTTTTCTGTCCAATTTTGTGTCTAATTGGGTGGCGAAACTAAAAACGCCAAAGGGTTTTAGTCTTATCGGCGGCAGAAATACATTGTCCAACTACGCCACGACAGTGTTAATACTTATATTTATTTATACAGATCCTCAGTCAGATAAAGTGTACTGCGCTGGTTTTGGAAACTAAATCAAAATCAAAATATTCCCGGTCTAAATTAACATGTTTTCGGGTACTGCCAGTCCTACCGGACCTACTAATGGCTCAGCTCTGCTGAGGAAGATCAATGTCTGCAAAAATAATAAACGAAGACATTATAAACAAGAAATGCGAGATTCGAAAATAAATATTATTATTATACGTATAATAAAGTCCGCCAATAAACATAAAGTTGGAACCTATCTTTACATGAAGCACTGAAACGTAATTTTGCAAGAAAACAAGAAATAAACCTCGAATTCTACAGGTACCTAATTACGATACTAATGGTGGTACAGTGTGTCAGTGTGTGTGTATGCGATAGTTGTGGATTCGATTCCCACTCGCTGGAATGATTGTTTTCAAATTATTTCAATTATTCTGTTGGTCACAGTGTTGGGTTTGGGTGGACAACGGAGGACGGAGTATTTTGACACTAGGCTTTCTGTTCTCGTCTATTCGTTACAAAGTGTGAAACAAAATTATATAGTGTACTACATTATAATATATTTTTCGAAAGCAACACGCTATTTTAACTTTTCTAAACCATAAACCATGTTTTTTTTTCATGCACAATGCCTAATGGTGATAAATTTTTATGCTACGAGTTTCCAAACTTATAAAGCACTGAGTAATCAGGTGAGAACTACATTTGAGAAAGTGCGAAGTTATATTCTAAGAGTACAATGAAAACTTTCCAAAGCCTATTATTACTTTGACTTAAACTGTGTTATATGTAGATGAGTGTGCACTTGTAGTGTTTATGTTATTACGTTAAAGGCCATATATATATATATATATATATAACTGTTTGTATGTAGAAATTAATGATCAGGCTAGATGAGAATTGCCGTTAGGTACATGCTAGAAATTATCTGGACCGGAAATATAAAAAAGCCTAATAAATTCAATAAAAGTGTTAAATTTTATATATCATTTCGTTGTCTACGTTGTAACGAATTAACGCATTAAAATTTTTGACTAATCATGCATTAAAAAAAAACGCTTATAAGAAGCAGAATAGTTTCTGCGACCCATAAAATAAAAAAAAATGTTCACTTTATTTAATTATATCCTAAAATAAAAAAAACAATTATTCAATTTATTTATGTTGGATCTACATTCGAGGATTACCTCGATTTAGTAACAATCTACAACCATTATGTTGAGGGAAGTCATTTCCCTATAGAGCTATAATAGCATCTCTATGTTACGGATATATTAAAGTAAAATAAAGAAAAAAACGCTGTAACATTATCTTAAATCATTCCCCAGCTCGCTTTAAACGGTGTTTTCATTTCCATGGCAAAATCGTATTTGCGCCCGAGTGAAGTCGAGTGGTAAAATTGGAATGATTAACGCAGCTACGAGTCAAAAATAAGCGAAAATTAAGGAAATTAACTGTAAAGCGATTATTAGCTGTGCTGTGTAATAGGATATAAGATAATAAATAATTGAGAACGTGTTATGTTTAGTTTAAAGTAAGGTTTGAATTGATTTAACTAAGTTAGGACCCTCAATTGTCCATTTTAAATCGAAGTTGGTCTTCGCCACTCAACACGCAATATCTCGTATTGCGTGTTGACTGTCTGAATCTAATGAATTTAATAATAATAAGACCCTGTTATATTTAGTTTAACGTAAGGTTTGAATTGATTTAACTAAGTTAGGACCCTCAATTGTCCATTTTAAATCGAAGTTGGTCTTCGCCACTCAACACGCAATATCTCGTATTGCGTGTTGACTGTCTGAATCTAATGAATTTAATAATAAGTTCTTTGATTTTCGTGATTATTACACATTTTCAAATGAAACTATTTTAACCTCATCCATCCAAGACAAATAGTCTATCTGTGACCACGGACTACTGTAAAGTGTTCGAAACGCCGGGTTCTAAAAATGTATCCGGTTCTGATTAATCCAGTTAAAACAGTTTCATTTCAAAATGAATTTAACAATTTTTATAGTAAATGAATTGAATTGTTGCTTAGTGACTGACTGATACACAACGTATAGCCGTACCATTCGTAAACCTGAAATTTACCTAGTATTTTTTGGGTGTTTTGAGTTGGCTGGGACTATATATAAATACTACGCAAGCGAGTTTGATACAACTAGTTTGAATATGTGAATCTATATAGTAATACATATCAATTAAAATGTATCCAGTTGCAAATGATCTATACATCGATGCGTTCTACGAAGCCTTATCACGTAACCACGACCATGCTGGCGTAATGTAACCCCGCGATATAAAAAGCTAACAAAAGTATCCAATTTACTCTGTTCAAAGTTAATTATAAATTAATTCATTATGAATTAACAATACAAAATTAAACAAGCGTACATAAAGTTAAGCTGTGTATATTTATATATTATAATTCAGCTTATTAAAATTACAAGTAGTCATATATGAGTATTAAAATTTTGATACACTAATGAACACACGTGAATAATATGTAAAATTTCATTTAAAGCCGTTGGTTTGTAGCCACAATACGGCCCTTTAATTAGCGCTACCTTAATGAAATTTCAGTAAATATTTGGTATACTAAAGGATTTCAAAATATCCCTTGTATATACTAAATTTTGTTATCCCTTAGTCTATTTTGCTTTGATTTCAGTTTGGCTGCTTAATTGTCTTAATTTATTTTGGTTACATTATTTTTGCATCCAAAAGTAATTTTAGTATATTATATTATTGTTTTTCTGTAAAATAGTTTATTATTGCTT